>OZ012735.1:711194721-711369721 GCA_963859935.3 Lathyrus sativus | reverse complement strand
GAAATGCTTCGTATTCGGCTTGGTTGTTGGTCGTTGGGAAAGCTAGCGTGAGGGAGACTTCGATGATCGTACCCTCGTCGTTGTCGAGGACGATGCCGGCGCCGCCCCCCGTAGAGTTGGAGGAGCCGTCCACAAAGATGGTCCAGAGGGGGTTCCTGGTGGTCGGGTCGGGGGGCGTGGTCATCTCGGCTACGAAGTCAGCCAACGCTTGAGCCTTGATGGCGTGCCGGCTCTCGTATGTGATGTCGAACTCGGAGAGCTCTAGCGACCATTTCAGCATGCGCCCAGCCATGTCTGGGCGGCCGAGTAGCTGGCGGAGGGGTTGGTCGGTGCGGAGCACGATGGTGTGTGCTAGAAAATAATGCCGGAGTCGGCGTGCCGCTGTAACGAGGGCCAGGGCGACTTTCTCGATCAGCTGGTATCGGGCCTCCGGGCCGTGGAGGGCTTTACTAGTAAAATAAATGGGCTTTTGTCCTTTCCCGGCTTCGCTCACGAGGACGGCGCTGACGGCTTCGTTAGAGACGGCCAGATATAAGTACAGGGTTTCGCCCGTCGCGGGGCGCGTCAGTACTGGCGGTTCGGAGAGGACGCGTTTGAGGTGGCGAAGGGCTCTCTCACATTCGTCCGTCCATTCGAACTTGGTCTCCTTCCTGAGCAGTTTGAAGAACGGGAGGGCGTGTTGGGCCGATCTCGCGATGAATCGTGAGAGGGAGGCTAGTACGCCGTTGAGGGACTGGATGGCACGCTTCGTGGTCGGCGTGGTTATATTGGAGAAGGCGTGGCACTTGTCCGGGTTGGCTTCGATCCCCCGTTCGGTCAAGTAGTAGCCGAGGAATTTACCGGCGCAGACGCCGAAAGTGCATTTCTCCGGGTTAAAGCGCATGCGACATGATCTCGCGGTCTTGAAGACCTTCTGGAGATGTGCCGCATGGTCGTCTTCCGCGCCGGATTTGACGATCATGTCGTCCATATAGACTTCGAGCATGTCCCCGATCTCCTCGTGGAAGACGCGGTTCATCATCCGTTGGTACGTGGCCCCGGCGTTTTTGAGGCCGAAAGGCATTACGTTGTAATAGTAATTGCCCGATGCTGTCATGAAGGCCGTGGCCTGTTTGTCGTGTTCGGCCATCGGGATCTGATTGTATCCCGAGTATGCGTCCATGAAGGACAAGAGTTTGAAGCCCGCCGAGTTGTCGACGAGCTTGTCGATGTTGGGGAGGGGGTAGGCGTCCTTAGGACATGCCCGGTTGAGGTCAGTGTAGTCAACACACATGCGCCATTTTCCATTATTCTTTTTAACAAGTACAACGTTGGACAGCCAGGTGGAATACCGGGCTTCCGAAATAAAATTTGCCTCTAAGAGGTCTTTTACAGCTTGTTTGGCTGCTGCCGATTTTTCTGGAGACTGGCGGCGACGGCGTTGCACCACGGCCTTTGCGGTCGGGTTGATGGACAGCTGGTGGCAGGCGACCTCAGGGTCGAGTCCCGGCATTTCCGCGGCGCTCCAGGCGAAGAGGTCGGCATTCTCGCGGAGGCAGGCTTGGAGCTGTCGTTTCGCGAGGTCGGGGAGTCCTGCGCCTACCCTTACGGTTCTGGTCGTGTCGTCCCCGAGGGGAATGAGCTCGAAATCGCCATCCGGGATGGGGCGCGCTGGATGCTCGTTGGCCGCGTCAGTCTTTCTATTGTCGAGCTCGTCGGTGAAGCGACTGTCGAGCTCAACTGATCCGACTAGCTCTGTTGGCTTGTCCTTTGGCGTAGCGCTCGGTGCTTTCTTTTTGGTCGGTGGAGCGATGGAGTCGAAGCCTTTCAGCGCGGCTTCGAAACACCTTCGGGCAGCTTCGATGTCGCCGTTGAGGGTGACCACGGCTCCCCTTCTCGTGTAATATTTCATCTTCAGGTGGGCGGTGGAGGGTACCGCGGTGAGTTCTGCTATCGTTGTCCTGCCCAGGATGCAGTTGTACAGGGACGGGCATTCGATGACTAAGAAGCGGATGCTGATGTCTCTGGCCGTTTCCTCTTCCCCAAAGGTGACTTTCAGTTCCACGTATCCCCAGGGTCTTGTCGTCGTCCCGTTGAACCCCTGGAGGTCGGAGCCTACGTAGGGGGAGAGGTTGGACTCGTTGAGCTGGAGAGTCGTGAACAAATGTGAGTACATTATGTCAACCGAGCTCCCTCCGTCGACGAGGAGGCGCCTGACGTCGAAGTTTGCCATACGTGCGCGTATGAGCAAGGGTATGTTGGAATTGGGAGATCCCCCGGGTAGTTCCTCGAGGTAGAACGTGATCGGGTTGGAGCGGCCTCGGAATCTGTCGAGCGTGCTCATCTTGCTGGAGTTGCCCGCGATGAGTTCGTCGAATTTCCTTTTCACAGATCCTATGGACAGACTCCTCGTAGCGCCATCAGAGATGACCATGGCTCTGGGGAAGTATTCCCATCGGCTGGTTGGTCGGATTGGCTCGCCGATTAAGCTGGGTGCTTCGGGGATGCCGAGTCCTCTGCTTGCGAACCAGTCCTCGGGGCGGCTGACGCACAGCGCGACCTGGAGTCTCTCACCGTCTTCTGGGCAGGGGAGCTCCTCGATTTTCTTTGCCTCCGGGGCCTCCGATCTGGGTGGTTCACCTCCCCGGGTGTATCGCTTTAAGTGCCCATCTTTGATTAGGATTTCGATCGCATCTTTGAGATGGATGCAGTCTTCCGTTACATGCCCGTGGGTCCTGTGGAACCGGCAGTACTTTGACTTGTCCACGTTGGGTTTGGGCGGCGTTGGTCGTGGAAAACGGACACCTCCCTGCACGAACTCGGTTTTAGCGCATTCGGCCAGTATGCGTTCGCGGGAAGCGACCAAGGCGGTGTACTCGGTGAACCTTCCTGCCGGGCCGCGCGGCTCGCGCTGTTCGCGGGGTTCGCGGTGGCGGTCATCCCGACGGCGGTCCCCTCCTCGCCGGTGGCTCGAAGCTCCGTCGTCTCGGTGCCCGCGGGGGGCTTCTCTGTCTCGGGTGTCGCGGGCGGAGTTGGCCGCTTGTGTTTCCTCGAACCGGATGTAGTGGGCGGCCCTGTCGAGGAAGTCTTGGAGGGACGTGGGCCGGTGTATGCCCACGGCCTCGTAGAATTTGGAGTCATGGCGCAGGCCTTGCTCCATTAAGTAGCGTTTCATTTCGTCGGAAGTCGTCACCTGTACGGCTTCCCGAGTAAATCTTTCGATGTATTTCCGGAGGGGTTCGTCGGGGCCTTGGATGATCGCCCCGAGGACTGCTTCCGTCTTCGGGTGACGCCGGGACGCCGTGAAGTGTTTGGAGAATAGGTCCTTCAAGACCCTCCATGATGTAACGGATTCGGGCTCCAGGCTTTTGTACCAGGTCATAGCGCCTTTTCTCAGAGTCGTCGGGAAGAGTCTGCATTTGATGGCTCCCCGGACATTGCGGTAGTCGAGCATGGCCTCGATGTCTTCCAGATGATCGTCCGGGTCGGAGGTGCCGTCGTACGTTGACAGCGTCGGTGGCTTCTCCATTCCTTGGGGTATAGGGGCCGCCATGATCTCCCGGGATAGTGGGGTGCGGTAGTCATCCTCGTCGCTGTGCGCCGGGGATCTCAGGGGGGATGAGCCGATCGCGGTGTGTCCCGGGTTTCGGGCCCTCGATCTCCGGCCTGTGCTCCCGCCTCGGGTTTCCTCGGTTGGGGTCGCCGCGGCGTTCTGGTTCCTCCCGCGACCGTGTCTTGCCGGGGATCTGGTGCGTTCCCGTGTCGCTTGGGGGCGGCGTCTCTCCACCCGCGGTCGGCGGTTCCTGGGCCGAGGTGAGGGGCTCCTCGAACCTCCGTTCTGGTCTTCCCGCTGGGGGTACCTCGGGGAGCCGCCGCGTTCCAACGCTCCAATTCTAGCGTTCTGTTGGGACAGCAGCTGGTTCGTCTGGTTGATGGCTGCAAAGAGGGCGGCTACCGTGGGGTCCGCTCCCGCCGGGATGGGAACAGGGTGGAATGCCGGCGGGCTCGGGGGGCGATGGTCGGCATGCAGGGGCCTTTCCTCGGACGATGGTGAGGCGGTTTGCCCGTCTCTTTCGTCGGCTTCATTCAGGCGCGCCGTTCCTACCTGCTTCCCGTTGGTGGCAGTGTTGAGCGCGAGATCGAGCGGAGTGTCGTCGCGGCGTGGGCTGGCCATAACCGTGGAGGTTTGGTGAAACTTTTGGTTTTTCTGCTCGGAGTAACGGGGAAGTTTCCGTTCCCACAGACGGCGCCACTGATCTGACCTGATCAGGAGGGATCACGGACTGGCCACGCTTCGCCGGACGGTTATCTGTTTGCCGAGGTAAGAACGAGGAGGGGGTGTACCTGCAAAGCACTCCGACGCCCAAGTAAGAAGTTGGACAGAGAGGAAGCAATAGTACAGAAAAGGGGGCAAGAAGAGTTACCTGACCCTCTTGAAGAAGAGGGTATTTATAGAGAGACCCCAGCGCTGGGCCAACGGTCATTCGAGGTGGGCCAGACGACCAGGCCCAACCCTAATGACTGCTAGGGCTTACGTGGCGTAGTGAAGACCAGGACGTGGTCTTCGCCCTAGTTCAACCGCTCCTAGGTCTCCGGAAAGTGGGTTTGACCTGCTCTTTCGGAGGTGGGCGGTTGGCCGATGACGTGTCCCCGCGGAGGGGAGCACGTGGAGAACGTGCGCCGAGCACGTTATTCTCCCGCGGAGGGAGCCCGGGTAGTCTCGCTCGTCTGGTGTGACGGACGACGAAGGGGATGCGGCGTGATGGCTTGTGCCCGGCGGACGGTCCTGCTCGTCCGAAGGGCGTGTGCCAGGCCTGCTCAGTTCGCCTGTTGGGCCGTATTTGGTATTGGGCCTGCCGAGGTGAGGCCCACACCGGAACACTATTATTATTATTATTATTATTATCACTATTATTATTATTATTATTATCATCATTATCGTTATTATTACTATCACTATTATTATTATTATTATTATCATTATTATTATTATTATTATTGTTATTATTATCGTTATTATTATTATTATTGTTATTATTGTTGTTATTATTATTATTATTATTATTATTATTATTATTATTATTATCATCGTTGTTATTATTATTATTATTATTATTATTATCATCGTTGTTATTATTATTATTATTATCATTATTATCATCTTTGTTATTATTATTATTATTATCATTATTATCATCGTTGTTATTATTATTATTATTATTATTATCATTATTATCATCGTTGTTATTATTATTATTATTATTATTATTATTATTATTATTATTATTATTATTATCATTATTATTATTATTATCATTATTATTATTATTATCATTATTATCATTATCATTATTATTATTATTATTATTATTATTATCATTATCATTATTATTATTATTATTATTATTATTATTATTATTATTATTATTATTATTATTATTATTATTATTATTATTATTATTATTATTATGCACCGTACCATCCGAAATAACCACCAATCACACCTTAATTCAAACTAGTAGTGAACTTTACAGACAACACAACACCATGTTTACCAATTCAAGTAGCATAGTTAAGTCATGTATAAATACACAATGATAATGCACACATGTTCTTATGTGTGGACCTATTTAAGCTTTTATAAGTATAAACTTATGGATTTGTAAACACTCTCCGTTTCACTCATGTTCTCAACCTCATGCATTTATCAAACCCGCTCCTTTCCCAAACCTAGTCTTCTATGAAAAATAATAAGCCTTCTGATAATGTTGCCTCAATACAAGATGAAGATGAATGCTTGTAAAAATTCAATTTCTTTTTAGATTTAATGAATTCTATAGGTATATCTTTCTCATTCTTACACCCTCATCTATAGCACATGACTATCATGTTCAAATAAACTAGTTATTTAAATTATTTATATCCATATCTGGTTATTTAAAATCGGTTACTTATTAGTATGATTTTAACCAAATCTATATTTTAGATATGTTATTAATACGGTTTTAACCAAATCCATAATTTGGACATTCATATCCAAAATAAAAATCAAATTAATTAATTTTTTTTATAAAAAAATTTGAAACAAAAACTTTTTTTTCAAATAAAACAATATTTTATTTTTGAAAAAAATATTTATTTTTTATGAAAAAAAAGTTTTTTTTTTTTGAAAAAAAATTGTTTTAAAAAATATTTTTTCATTAAATAGAAAAATACTAAAAATTAAAAAAAAGTTTTTTTTTGAATAAAAAAATATTTTTTCCAAAGTAAAAAAAATATTTTTGAACATAAACATTTTTTCTTAAAATAAAAAATTCTTTATAAAAATTCTTTAAAAAAATAAATAAATAAAAACTAATTATAAAATTGATTATGAATATAACCGATTAATAACTGGTTTATAACTATTTTACAAAAATAAAAACCGATTATTACAATTGATTTTAATAACGGATTATAACATATGAATTATTTATGATTATAAATTAGTTATGAAAATTAACCGTGTATAAGTATCCCTACGTTTAAATATTAAACCCTACTGATACCCTTATTCCTAAAAAAGAGAATGACTTCCATCATAAAAAATATGCTCAGAGGGAATCATTAAATCAAGAAATAACCCTTATTCATGCCTTGTGCCGCTAGTTTGAAAGAAAAAAAGATGACACTTAGAGATTTTTGTATGGACTATCGAGTCCTTAATGTTGTCATTGATTGGAATCATTTCTTGATCCTTACACTATTTAATGAGTTGGGTTCTACATCTATATTTACTAAGGTTTACCTTTCGTCACAAAATAACTTTCAAATTTTTTGATGGATGTTGTGAGTTTTTAGTTATGCCTTTTACCTTTTGTCCACCCTTAGTTAAGAAGGTTTTTTATTTTTTACTTTTTCTTTGATGATATTTTAATCTAGATCCTTTCTTTATATGATCACTTGCATCATTTGACATTGATTTTTGATTTGCTTGTTGCCAATCAGTTTGTGGCAAAATTATCTAAATGTAATTTTTACAATTATGTTGAATACTTTATTAGAAGACATTTCCATATTTTTACATATATATCACAAATTTTTCAATACTTTATTAGAAGACATTTCCATATTTTTTTACATATCACAAAATTTTAAAAAATCTTCCTATACAAATAATCCAAAATCTAGAACAATAAAAGTAGACTTCTAAGTTATAGGTATTTAGTTTTGAAATACTTTATAATCCTGAGAATCTCTATATGATCACAAATTCCAACAATCATTACATGGCTCAAATACTACAACAACAAAGACAAGGAAGGTCAAACACTAGTATCTAAGTATCTCTCATATCCACTCATGCATCAAAAGTTTCATATCAAAGATGGATGTTTATATTACAAGGACATAACCTTCTTACCAAACGAGGAAAGTTAAGATCAGACATTCTTCATGAATACCACTCCACATCTAACACCGGTCATTATGATGTTCAACCCACTCTAGCAAAGAATTCATTAAGAAAAATAAAAAGAAAAAAGAAAAAGAAAAGAAAAAGGAATTCAAAGAAAAAACCGATTTTCCCAATTCAGTTTTGTTTTAAAAGTTTTCGGATAAAACGAGTAACTAAACTCTTGTCTTCAAACATATTCAAGAAATCAAAATTCAATAGTTATGATAATATTATAACAACTTTATAAATTGAGGTCCATGTCCCCACTCACATTGTCTTCTACTCAAAGAATCTTGTTAATCAAGACAGATTTTAAAATATATTACTTTTAATTTGTGGATTTCAAATATTCATTGTATTTAGTTTATTTGTCAATTATGCTTTGCCTATAAATAGATTTTTGTTTCTCATTTCTCTATGCAAGTTTTTAGAAAAACAAAATCTATTATATTTAGTTTATTTGGCAATTATGTTTTGCCTATAAGTAGACTTTTGTTTCTCATTTCTCTATACAAGTTTTTAGAAAACAAAAATCTATCACACTCACAAAATTTTCCTTCCTAGAATTTAAGTTTTTCATTCTTGAAAATCCCTTTTATTACTTTCATCATCTATTTTTATAAGTTTGTAATTAAGATGTAATTAATATCAATGATTCTATATAAAAATATATACAGACTCGAATAAACCATTGATATATGTAAATACAGATCATTGTTTTTCTTCCCCCAAACATAATAATTACAATCACCACATAAACATATTTTCACTTTAGGGTGTGTTTGGTTCGGGGTAGATGGAGGGGAGGGGAGGTGAAATTTTTAATTAAATATGTTTGGTTCAAATCTTAGGAGAGGAGGGGAGGAGAGCAAGATCCCTCCAAAACACACTTTTTGGTTCCTTCCGAATTGGGGGGATTTGGAGAGGAGGGGAGAGAATATGAGTTTTGATATTTAAAAATTATTATATTTACTAAAATATCCTCAGTTTAATTTCAATATTTCAAAACTATTCGTTTTCGTTCGTGTTATTGCTTTTTCTCGATTGTTTCCATCAACTTATTATAATTGTTCTCCACCTTCAAATTATTTTATAATTTCTATACTTAATATAAATCATAATCATTGTCTTTTTTTTATAAAAAAAATTATGTTTAGTTATATTCGTTTTTTTCTTTTAATTTTGTTATGTATTCTATCATATTTTCTTTTATATCAAATTGTAAACCATTCATTTTATTTATTTTTGTTTATTCATTTTATTAAATAATTTGAGCCATTAATATTTAATAATAAGTTAGTTTATATATTTGTTTTGTTATATGATTCATCACAATTTAGACAATGTTATTGGCATATAGTTTACTTTATGTTGGAAAGTTATGTGAGACTCTTAACACACCCCCTCACGCTCAGGACTGGACAACTGAAGCGTGAAAATACATGGTGGGTGACCCGATAGCGGAAACCATAGAAGGTGGCCCACCGGATCTTAAACCAGACTCTGATACCATGTTAAGAAATTGTGGTTGGCCTAACTCAACCCTATAAAACCGGTTGGTAGAGTGAGGATTGCCCCCACTTATAAACACATGTTCATGCCATATATTGTCCAATGTGAGACTCTTAACAATATTAGAAATTTTATTATCAACAAAAATACGCATGAATTTTTCGCATTTTAATATCATATGACTTATATAAGATTATAAGGATAAAAATGTAAATTATTCATAAAACCCCTCCCCTCCCTTTCTGAACCAAACACATTTTTAATTAAAATCTCTCCCTTCTCCTCCCCTCCTCTCTTTTGAATCAAACACTTATCTGATTAAAAAAATCATTCACCTCCCCTCCCCTCCCCTTCCCTTCATTAAAATTTCTCCCCTCCCCCTCATTTAAACCAAACAGACCCTTAGACAATTAGTCTAGTTTAGCATGTGACACCAACCAACTCTTCTAATCAAGTGACTTTTTTGAGACATTGCTTCAACTTCATACTTTTGCACCATGGCAAATTATTCCTAGATGAAAACGTCACATACAAGCCCTGGAGAAAAGAAAACAAAGCATCCAAGAACTTTATAATTAAAAAACTCTATGGATATTTAGATTTGTAGAAAAAAACATCTACTAAATACCATTCCAATAAATCATTGTGATTCTAGAGAATATCATACTTAAATAGCATTTAAGTATCATTTGGTATCTTTTACATGTTTTAAATATCTATTGAGTTTTGTTGTTTTACAATTCGATTATTGTTTTATTACACATTTTTATTTGTATGTTATTTCAATTCGTCAGTGTGATTGTAATCTTTCTTTTCAATTGTTGTAATCGTTTGGTTATGTAATTGTATCATTAATAACTCTTTTGCATTTCATGTTGAATCAGTTAATCGTTGTTAGTTATTTTCTTTTTAAGCTTATGAAAGTTACTGCTTTGTCATTTCCACATGAATAGTTTGAATCACAAGTTAGAACATTTGAATTTTGATCCTTTTAGTAATCGAATCATGTGTAATATCTGATTCGAATCATTCACTTGTTAAAATTTGGGATTACATTCTGGATCATTTGATTAAGATCAAATTTTGAACATGATTCGAATCAGAATCTCATTTGATTCAAATAAAGTATAAATAATGATTCAAATCACGTGTCTGGAAAATAAACTTTTTTTTGGTTTTGTCCAGATTAATTCGAATCAAATTTCCTTCTTGATTCAAATCAAACCATACAAATTCATTTTTTCATCACTCATTTAAATGTTTGTTTCTTTTAATTACAGTAACAAGTATGGAAATCTATGATTTTTCATAGAGATAAAAATAGTAATTTTTGTCATCTTATCTTTAGTGTGTTCATATTTACAATATTTTTTTCCTATTCTTCACCAAACATCAATCTTTGATATTGAACCAATGTCAATTCTTTATCTTTTTTGTTGCATCTTGATTGTGCAATTTGGGTTGTTGTTTTGTGTGTTTTTGAGAATGAGTTGTTCAAATCTTTGTAGGGATTTGATTAAGCTCTTGATAACTTTTAAGAATCAAGACCCACTTATCTAGAAACTTGTTTGAACCTTATGTGTGTGCTCATCTTTCATCATAACTGAGTTACTTGACTAATTACTTGTAATGTCGGTTGTTGTTAAGTTTATCTGGCACTGTTTACCAATTTCATCCTTAGACTCTTTCCTTGTTTAAAGATCCTTCTCTAAAGATTGAATGAAAAGGAGACTAGTGGTACATTAGGATATCTAATGGGTTTATGTGTAGCTGATTTTTTTATTTGTAACACGTAAAGGTATCGTTTCTTAAGTGCAGTTTGGGATTGAGAAGTTATCTAACAGGACAAGAATTTCCACTATACTCCAAGGAAGATTTTGGAAGAATCAAGTATCAACGGTCCGTAAGGCGGAGTTAAAAGTTGTTCTTCTTTGGCGGCGTTGGAGAAAGATTACTAGAAGACAAAGTTGAGAGTTGTCTAATATACACTCAGTTAAGGGCAATCGCTCAGACAAGAAATAAGTATGATCAGGTGGATTGCCACATACGAATACTTGGAGCAGATTATTGTGGATAACGAGGTTATTGGATCAAAATCCTGTGAGATCTTGTATTGTGTTAGCAGTTTAATGTCTACTTCATCAGATGAAATTATTGTGTGATAGTTCCATGTAATCACAATGATGTAATCATATTTTTATCATAGTGGAATATAGTGATTATGTTCCAATGGCATCATCCATTAAAAAATGCATGTAGGCAAAACGAAGACGAATGCCAAAGCACTATATATCTCTGTGTATCTTTCTCTTTCTCTATCCTTTTACTTTTCAAGCATTCTTTCATCTCATATTTTCTACTGCATGTTTGGATTTACATAGATTGTATACCATATAGACTAGATCTTGCTTATATTTTTCAATGTATAAGCTTAGGTTTGTGGTGTATCAATTCTAAGGGATTATCCGAGTGTTAATTATGCATTGTTAGATCATCTAAGTAATGTGTTTTTAAATCACTTTATTTGTAAGTGGCTTTGTATGTCATATAAATGACTTATGCTAGAAATGATTCTTTCTATAAGTTCTCTTGTGTATCATTCATGTAACTTGATTCATTGAGATGCTTCTAAGCTCTCGTCTTTGTGTTTTGCTTCCGCGTTTTCTAAAATCTCTGATTTTGTTTTATGGGAACTAATTTTTCTCTTCAAATTATTTAAAAGGATTTTGAGTCCATTCACCCCATTCTAGACATTGTTGTTTCCACTTCTCACCCAACAATTAGTATCAGAGCTCGACTTTTGATCAAAGTCTAGCGACTCCAAAAATTAACGATATGGTCCCTACGATCCCATACGAGTTTTTAAAAATGTTATGAAAGCTTATGGAATTCAATGAATCCCCATAAAATTACATTAAATTACTTATGATTGATCATTATTTTACGATGCATTATATAAATTATTTCAAAGTAAAATCTTACTAGAATTGTCTTCAAAGTATTAATTATACTTGAAATGCTCTCTAAGTGTTGATTCATCCAGGATTGAACTAACAAATTTTTTGAGATTTGGTTTGTGAAATTGTTTCTTAAAGGTTGTTCAAGATTGATCCTAATTTTTATGTCATGCATTCACTATAATATGATGGAAATTATTATGAGAAAAGGAATTAGAAACAAAAGCATCTTCTTATGACCTAATCTTCCAAGGTCGTTGTGTAAAAGAAGATTAAGGTAGTTTTTGCGACTATTGAAAATTATTCTCCAAAGTCTCAACTATCTACAAAGATTCAAGGAATTTACTTGACGTTCTTATCAACTGTCCGAGTTGAATCAATGATTCAGGATTGACAAATTATGTTAATCAGTAATGATCATAGTATTGTCGTTTCAAGTTCATCTGAAGCCTTATGAAGGAGATTATGATAATGTCCTTCATACATTCAAGAGGATCTCTTCCAATTTATATTTAATTGTTCCTGTTTATAGCTTATGATCATTCTTTTTGTTGATTTCCATTTAGTATCGTTATCTTAAGCTTAGATCATCAAAATTAGTATGATCGTTCCAACCCTCCTTTAATTTTTGTGTGTATGAATTGGAATATTTATTGTGTTAGCTATGTGTGCTTTTTGATTTGTATATGTTTGTGTTTGTGTTATGTTTATACTTCATTCATTAATTGATAAGTCATTCAACGCGTTGGTTTGTCATTTATGTCATCCGTTCATTGCATTCATATGCATCACTCATACATTCATGCATCTTCATTCCTTTTTAAAAATAAATTTGTGCATTTACATTAAAATACATTTGCATTAAAAGTTCATTTAGGCATCTGCACTATAAAATGGCTCATTCTTTTTCATTCATAACATAACATGTTTATCTCATCCACATAAAAGTCCATTTTTTTAATAAAAAAAGGAGTATTTTGGTGTGTGTAAAGGTTTCACTTTCCTTAAAATTTTTAAACTTTTAGTCTTCTGATTTGAATAATTGGTTTTGAAATAAACCCGTGACCCGAATAAAATTTCTGAGACTTGAGATGTTTGATTTTAATTCGAATCGAAATCTTTACACTAAACCTGTGATTCAAATCACTTTTTATAGGTTTCAAATATGGTCAATTTGATCCGAATCAAATTACAGACTTGATCCAAATCAAATTGAAAAGTCACTCGTTTCATTTTACTCTTACCTCTTTTGTTTTTTTTTTCAAACTTTATTTCATCATCTTTTCTTTTACCATCAAACCCTAAACTTGAGCCAACACTAATTTTTTTCCCACTTATCATCTATCATCTTATTACATCACTTATCACCTATTATCATCTATCATTATCATGACTCATGACCATGGTAATCGTGTGAGAACTGACAAGAAAAGGGGCAAGCAACAAGTTGTTAAATATGACTCACCTCCACCCATTCCAAAAAGGTCCAGAACCAAGGTTCAAGCTAGTAAAGATTCTACAGATGGTGTCTTGAGTAAGAAAGTCAAGCGGTCATCTAATATAGGTTCATCTTCTCTAGCCAAGCTATGCGGTAATGTTGCTCATCTCTTACCTAAGGATACTTTTCAAAGTTACATTGATAACTTTATTTACAAATCGGTAGACATTATGTCTTGAATAACTCTGCTGAGAATGAGTTGAAAACCAAATTTCAGAAATTGTTCGCTGATAATAATTTATTGATATTCATTGGCTTGAGTTGGAAGTACAACCCTAATTATGTCAAGGCTTTTTATTGTAACTTGAACTTGCCACTTCAGGTTTGCAGAGTAGATTTAAGGATAAAGTTGTGAAGTCTGGATATTTTGACTTCATTAATTATTTAGGTATAAAAAGTGAAGGAACAAATTTATCTAATCCCAAATAAGAACACGATCATGAAAAAGTTTCTTTTGCTTTGTATATTTATAAATATGTCTGTGAACATATGGAAATTTCAAACTTGAGGATTATTCAAATCAAGTTTGGTATGAGGTTGATTCACTGGGTTATTGTGAAGTAATTGTCTAGGAAACCCGGTAACTCTAGCAGGGCTGATGATAATGACTTATTCTTGATGTGGTGTCTTGTCTAGAATATCAAGGTTTGTAGGAATGACTGGGTTAGATTCATATTTGATAGGATGACCTATTGCAGGGACAATCCTAAGAAGCCTATATTTTTCTCTTCATTTGTTATGATGATCCTGCAGCTTAATGGCATTGAGTGCAAGAAAGAAGAACCCACTAAATCTCCAAAAATTCTGGATTATGGTGTTGTATCAAAGATGAGGTATTACAGAGATGTGAATGGTGATTACTACTACTTGGAGACCTATGACAGAAGAATCTATGATGATAATATTATTATGAAGGAAGCTTCTGAGACTAATGTTATATCCACTAATGGTGGAAGTGTTGCTGCTTCTAGATCTGTTGATGTGAAAGCAATGTTGGATGATATGCTCAAGAAGCTACTTGCAGATAACTAGATCAAAGAGTATCGTATCATGGAACACATTGATGCGCTTGCCAATGCTGTACTGGAGAAAATGGTGAAGATGAAGGAAGAGATTCTTACATCGGAAGGACACCTGTCTAGTCAGATTGAAGAAGGCAACAACTACATATTTCATGACGACATTACTGCAACAACAATTCCTATTCCAAAAGTGCTACTCTCTATCTGATCACAAATTCCAACAATCATTTCATGACTCAAATAGTACAATAACAATGACAAGGAAGGTCAGAAACTCATATTAAAGTATCTCAGATATCCACTAATGCACCAAAAGTTCATATCAAAGATGGATGTTATATTACAAGGACATAACCTTCTTACCAAACGAGGAAAGTTAAGATCATACATTCTTCATGAATACCACTCCACACCTAATAATGGTCATTTTTATGTTCAACCCACTCTATCAAGGATATCAACTTCCTTCCTATAATTTCGGATTAACAAAGATGTGAAATCCATGTTCCTCTTCTACATAGTTTGGTCGCAAAAAGTACATGCCAACAAAAAAGGAACTATTGCAGTTGTTGAGAAGAGTGAGAGTGAGAGATATTTGAATAAAACCGTCTATTTGAATAACACTATGGAAATTTTATTATATAGTGAGATTTACACCTTATTTTGTTAATTACATAAAGAATATACTACAATATATTCTATTCTATTCTAGATAGGCTAAGGAATATTCTATAGAATATTCTATATATGAATATTAACATAATTGATTCTTAACACTCCCCTTCAAGCTGAACCATATATGTCTTATGAGCGGAGCTTGTTACAAATGTAATCCATTCAAGAACTCCTAAGAGACTTAGTGAACATATCAACCAATTCGTATTAAGATTTGACGAAATCTAAGGTGATTTCTCCTGAAAGTACCATGTCCCTTACATAATGTTAATCTATTTCTATGTGCTTGATACGTTCATGGAAAACCGGATTAGATGCAATGTTGAGCGGCGCTTGATTGTCGCATATGAGTTTTGTGGCCTGAAGATCTCCCAACCTAAGCTCTGAGAGTAAATTTTAAAGCCACACAAGCTCCTTTGAGGCTAGTTCCATAACATGATATTCAGCTTCAACACTAGATAGTGTAATTGTATTTTGTTTCTTATTTCTCCATGAGATCATGTTACCTGCAATAAGAACACAATATCCAAATGTGGATCTCCGATCCGATGATGATCAAACCTAGTCTGCATCTGAATAACAAATTATTTTAGCATCACATTTATCTTCATATAATAGTCCTCTTCCTGGTGCATTATTTATATATCTAAGAATTTGAATGACTGCATCCTAATAACTATCACAAGGAGCGTTCATAAACTGGATCATAATGCTTATCGCAAATGTAATATCTGATATGGTGACTGTAAGATAGTTGGGCCTATCCGCAAGCCATCAATATCTTCCCGGGTCTTTCAATGGCTCCCCCTAGCCTATAAGAAGCTTGGCATTGGGATCCATAAAAGTATCAATAGGATAAAAATCAAGCATACCAGTTTCATTGAGGATGTCTAATGTATACTTGTGTTGGTTGATTTTAATGCTCTGATAAGGACTGGGAAACTTCAATGTCTAAGAAGTATTTGAGTGGACCAAAGTCTTTTTTCTGAATATTTTTGAAAAGATGAGTTTTGAGACATTGGATACCCTCTGTATCATCTCTAGTGATAACAATGTCATTAATATAGACCACAAGAAAGATGCTCCAAACGGTGGAGGAATGAAGGAAGAAACAGAGTGAACTGCTTCCATCTAGTCAAACCAATTTGTATCAAGGAAGATGTCAAGCGACCAAACCAAGCATGAGGGATTGTTTCAGCTCATAAAGAGAATGACGAAGCCGAGAAACAAGTCTAAAATTTTCAGGAACAATAAAACTTGGAGGATGATCCATATAAACTTCCTCCTCTAATTCTCTTTGTAAAAAGGTAATCTTAATGTCCAACTGATGAAGCGGTCAATGATGAATGACAACCATTACAAGAAAGAGGCAGACTAGAGTGATCTTGGCCACTGGAGAAAAAGTGTCACCATAATCAATATCAAATATTTGTGTGTATCCTTTGGCTACCAAACGAGTTTTGAAACAATTGATCTGACCGTATAGTCCTACTTTCACTATATAAACCCATCGACATCCCATCATAGTTTAGTATGGAGGTTAATTAACAAGGTCCCAAGTTTTATTTTAATGCAAGAAAACCATTTCTTCCACCATCACCTGGCGCCAATTAGGATCAATCATAACTTCACCCGTAGACTTAGGAATAAACATAGAATCTAGAGAAAAAACAAAAGGGACATGAGAAGTAGAGAGACAATCATAATTTAAATACAAACATATTTAGGATTAGGATAATGATAATAAATACCTTTTCGTAATGCTATTAGGAGGTCAAGTTTATATAACGCAACTGTAGGAGCAATTGAAGCAGGAGATGGTGCTAGTGGATAAATATCATCTCTTACCTCTGATGGACGGGGTGTACGTCGTTGGTAGACCTGCAATGGAGGTGTGAGGGATAAATTGGGTATGGGGATGATGGAAGGGATATCTTGAACATCTGAAGTACCATTCTCATTAGGTAACACAGAGGTAGAGAAAATGGTGATGTTTTAAAGAATGTAACATAGTGTGAAACAATGTATCGTTGAAGTTGGGGACAAAAAAATGATATCCTTTTTGTATACATGAGTAGCCTAGAAAAATACTTTTGAGAGATTTGGTAGACAATTTTTCTTTACCTGGACTGAGGTCATGAACAAAACATGTGCTACCAAAGACGCGAAGAGGAATGGGGTAGAGATCATATTGAAGGACCAAGATAGAGTATGGAATTTGATCTTGAAAGACTGATAAAGGCATTTTGTTAATAAGGTAACAAGTAAGAAGATAATCACCCTAAAAACGAGAAGGTACATTGCAATGAAGTAAAAGAGTCCATGCAATTTCAACTAAATGACGATTCTTCCGTTCAGTGACACTGTTTTGTTGTAGTATGTGAGCACATGATGGTTGATGAATAATCCCTATTATGTTAGAATAATATTGAAACTAGGATGACATATAAGCATTATCAGTGCATAAAATTTAAATGTAAGTGTCAACGCCTCGCCAGAGGAACTTAGAGTCCTATCAGCCGGGTTCAATACATAACTTCTCTCGAGGGATTGAGAGTTCCACCAAACAAACTTATATCTACTCCTGCCTAAGGGAATTAGAGTTTCTTAGGGCGGGATCCAACGCAAATTCTTACCTAAGGGACATGGCTGAAGTCTAGCCCAAGAGACTTAATTTAACGTCTTGTTTGATGGCTTAATAAAAGTCCTGCTCAAGAGGTCCAATGGCACGCCCCAAAGGGATTTAGATTCTATGAAGACAAGCTTCTCAAAGTGTTTTGACGAAGACAAATATACAAGCAAGTGAGTTTGACAAAAAATAGTGGTTCAAGAATAACAAGTACAAGTCAAGTTTCAAATGATAAAGATCAAGTCTTGAAGTGTTAATATTAGATTGATCATGAATTATTAAGGTATAAAGCTTTCAACCTCTTTATGTTTTTCCAAGTGCTCAAAATTATCATTCATTCATGCCATAAATGACCCAAGACTTTTGTGCATTAAAACTCTGGCCTTACTATTGTTTTCCAAGGCATTTTTTGATTCTTCTCTGCTGGTAATCGGTTACCCAGTTTCTAGTAACCTGTTACCACCCTGTTGTATTGCATTCTGTGGGATTTTCCAAAGGGTGTAATCGATTACCTTAATCTGTGTAACTGGTTACATAGTGTTAATTTTCAAAATTTTAAACGTTGGCCCAGGTGTAACCGGTTACACCATATAGGGTAACCGGTTACCACTGATCCAGTGGCACAAAAACATGCATTTTTCAGTTGAAATGATTTTTGAAAATGGTTCTTGATGCATGACATCTATTCATTCATTTTCACTCATTTAGAGAGGTGTATAGAGGCTACAAATACATTAATCTTCAAATTTTCTTACTCGCATCTTTCATCTACAATTCAAATCAAATTTTCTCTTCATATTTCAAATTTCTCAAGTGTTGTAGAATAGAATTTTTGGAGAAACTTTTTGCATATAATATTCATTGAAAATTTTCTTAGTTTCATCCACATGCATACTTGAGCACTTGTATATCATAAAGAGAATTGTATGCTTGAAGGAGAAGATTAATCCAAGTGATTGATACATTGTACACTACATTTAAAATTCTTGTATAAATTCAGATTATTGTTCTAATCCTTGTTGTCCAATATTGTTGGAAACAAGATAGTCATTAAAGAGGGATTGTTCTTTTACTGTACTTAGTAAAAATCCAAGAGGATTGTTCTTGGTGATTGTGTTAGAGTCTGTATAGAAAGACTAAGATTGTCTTGTCCATAAGATCTAACAATAGTAAAAATCTCTTACCGCATAAGGGGACTGGAGTACTCTTGGATTGTGAGGGGAGTCAAGATATATCATTGTATCTTTTATCTTTCCGCATTTTACAAATTTCATCATTTAGAAACTAAATTCGAAAAATTATAAGACTTATGTTAAAACCAAAAAAATAATTCTAAGTACCTAATTCACCCCCCTCTTAGGTGCATATTCTACTTACAATTGACATCAGAGCAGGTTATAAGTAACATGTTCCTACAAGATCCAGTATGGCTTCCACAAGTATTAATCCGATTTTTAAAGATGGTGGTAGTTGCAACAAATCCCCACTATTTTCTGGTGAATATTTTGATATCTGAAAAATTTGCATGAAGGCTCATTTAGAAGCACAAGGAGAAGGAATTTGAGAAACCGTTGAAAATGGTCCATATAATCAAGTAAGTGCCATTAATGGTGTCGGAACTCTGAAGGCTAAAAGCTCTTATGATGAAGATGATAAGAAGAAAGTCCTTAATAAAAAGAAAGCAATCAACATACTTCAAAGTGCATTTGGTATGGATGAATTCTTCCGTATCTCTCAATGTAAATTGGAGAAAGAAATTTGGGATACTTTAGTAGAAACTTATGAAGGAACCACTAAAGTAAAAAGATAAAAATTAAATACGTTGAGTCAAGAGTACGAAATGTTCTGAATGCATCCCTTAGAATCTATCGCCATGTTGCAAAAGAGATTTGTACACTTGACAACTTATTTGATTGCTCTTGGTAATACTTTTACTAACAATGAATTAAATTTTAAAGTTCTTAAATCTTTAACCTAGAAATGGCAACCTAAGGTGACATCAATATCGAAAAAGAAAATCCTTTCTACTATGATGTCTGCATCATTGTTTGGAAAACTCCAAGAACATGAACTTGAACTTGGAAGACTTGAAAAGAATGAGAGTCAAGAGAAGAAATCCAAAGGCATTGCTTTAGAAGTCGATTCAAAAGAAGAACAAGATAATGATGCTCCTGAAGAAGATGAGAACTTCATGCTTATTGTGAAAAGACTTGGTAAGTTCTTTGGTAAAAATGATAAATATTTTAATTATGCAAAAACAAAGAAACATTTTAGGAAAAAGGAGAGGTTAGTAATGAGATAAGTTCTGCATCCGATTCGGATAGCGATGAATGTGCAAATATAGCATTGATGACTTCACACCATTCTGATGATGAAGAAGAGGTTAGTAATGAATTTTCCATTTATGATAATGATGCACAAGGTGCTATAGATGAACTTCTTAATGAATGCAAAATTTTGTACAAAACAATATCAACACAAAAGAAACAAATTTCATCTCTAGAAGAAAAAATTGAGACAATGGAAAAAGATGTCGAAGATGAAAAATAAAAGACTATTAGTGAACAAAAGCAAAATTTTGTATGCAAAGAATGTGAATTTCTTTCTTTTCAAATTGTCCAATTAAAAAGAATTCTTGAAATATATGAAAAAGGAAAAATTGGTTTGGAGGGTGTTCTTAGTCAATAAAGATATTATAATGATAAAAGTGGTCTTAGTTATTCAAAATTTAGTAAACCAAGTTCAAGCAAAACTATCTTTGTTAAAGTTAGTGATCAATCCCCCCAAAGAGAAAGTTACAAAGCCAAAACCATTCATCCTTATGCTAAAAGAAAAAGATTTGTTTAAAAGAAATCATATGTTCCTAGATATAGAAATAATTTTGTTCCTACTTGCATTTATTGTGGTATAATTGGTCACACACCTAATGCTTGCTATGTTAGAAATTTTAGCGTGGCTAGTGGGCATTATGTATGGGTCAAGAAAGGAACTAATTATGAAGGAACCAAGGCAATTTGGGTACCTAAAAAAACTTAATTTATTTTGTAGAAGACCATTTCTAATCTATGGTATCTCAATAGTGGTTGTTCGAAGCATATAACGGGAGATATTAACAAATTTTAAAATCTAGTGCTTAAGACCAAGGGATATGTCACTTACGGGGACAACAACAAAGGAAAAATTCTTGGCATAGGCAAAGTTGGAACACCACCTTTCAAATCCATTGGAGATGTTCTTTATGTTGAAGGACTAAAGCACAATCTTCTAAGTATTATCCAACTTTGTGAAAAAGGCTTCAAGATCAAGTTCGCCAAGGATGAATGCTTGATTGAAGATGAAGTCACACATGAGGTAAAACTCAAAGGTAAAAAAATTAATAATATATTTATGATATCCCTAGATGATATATCTTTGAAAGTAAAATGTCTAATGGTAAATAACAATGACTGATGGCTATGGCATAAAAGAGTTACTCATATTAATATGGAATATTTAAATAAACTAGTCAAGCATGATCTTATCATTGGATTGCCTGAGATAAAGTTTGTCAAAGATAGATTATGTGATGCTTGTCAAAAGGGAAAACAAACCAAATCAACTTTAAAACCTAATAATGTGGTGTCCACTTCAAGGCCACTACAACGATTGCATATGGACTTATTTGGTCCATCAAGAATAAGAAGCTTCAGAGGTAATGTAGATGTGTTAGTTATTATTGATGATTTTTCTAGATTTTCTTGGACATTCTTTTTAGTGCAGAAAAGTGATGCATTCAAGACATTCAAGAAGTACGCAAAATAAATTCAAAATGAAAAATCTCTAAAGATTGCCTCCATAAGAAGTGATCATGGTGGAGAATTCCATAATGTCTCCTTTGAAGATTTTTATGAAGAACATGGAATCCTATATAACTTTTCAGCACCAAGAAGTCCTCAACAAAATGGAGTGGGTGCGGTAAGCACGTCATGCTACGTAAGTAATAGAGTTATTATTAGACCTATTTTGAAAAAGACCCCATATGAACTCTTTAAAGGTAGGAGACCAAACATTTCTCATTTTCACATATTTGGTTGTAAATGCCTTATCCTAAACAACGACAAAGACGATCTCGGTAAGTTCGATGAAAAATCCGATGAAGAAACTTTTCTAGGATGTTCTCTTACTAGTAAAACATATAGAATATATAATAAAATAACTTTAACAATTGAAGAATCTATGCATGTGCCATTTGATGAATCTAACCCCTCTAAGAAGGACATCATTTTGTTTGATAATGATGATGATTTTGTAGATGTTCTTAAGGAAGATAATCCAATAGAAAACAATGAGAATCAACCAAAACACCAAGAAGAACCAATTCAACAAGAATCAATTAATAATAATCTACCTAAGGAATGGATAAGCCATTGGGACTATCCAATTGATAAAGTCATTGGTGATATAAGTCAAGGCGTTGAAACAAGATTGAATCTTAAAGATGCATGTTTCAATATGGCTTTTGCCTCACAAATTGAACCTTCTAAAGTCAAAGATGCCCTAGATGATGATCAATGGATTCTAGCCAAGCAAGAAGAGCCTAATCAGTTTGAAAGAAATCAGGTATGAGATTTAGTTCCTAGACCAAAAGGTAAACATATTATACGAACTAAATGGATCTTTAAAAATAAGCTAGATAAAAATGATATATCATTATTAGGAACAAGGAAAGATTAGTAGCCCAAGGCTATAATCAAGAGGAATGTATATATTTTGAAACATTTTCCCCTGTTGCTAGACTAGAATAAATTAGATTATTGTTAGCATATGCCTGTTCTTTGAATTTTTAGTTGTACCAAATGGATGTTAAAAGCACATTCCTAAATGGATACATACTTGAATAAGTTTATGTAAGTCAACCTCCGGGATTTAAAGACTTCAAACATCCTAATCACGTGTACAAACTCAAAAAGGCCTTGTACGGATTGAAGCAAGCACCAAGGGTGTGGTATGATAGGTTAAGTAATTTTCTTTGAGAACACGGTTTTGAAAAAGGTAAAGTTGATACTACTATTTTTATTAAAAGAATTAACCCTCATAATATCTTATTGCAAATCTATGTAGATGAAATCTCTCATACCCCAAATTTGTCCTACTTGTATAGTTGTCATCTGTACATATGTCCATCAACAATTATTCAAAAGTCCCAAAAAGAATGTGTTGCTCCTGCTATCATTGCTCCCATTTCCTAAAGTTCAGGTTGAATTGAGATTCAGTAGGTTATTAAGTCAGCAGTGTATCCGTAGTGGATTAGGGTTCATTGTTTTTGATTTAATTTGTCAGTTAGGGTAAAGACTTGGTTTCATAACCAAAGCATGGGTGCATAATCCAGGTAGTACGTGCTTGAGTTTCCAGTTAGGGTTCTGTGATAATTCAATTTGTTTGCATAGAGATCAAGTTCTCGGGTTACGCCAGGTTGTCAGTACTTCATGGTTAAGGATTTCCATAATCAATTCATTTTTGGATTGAGGATTAGTTCAAGATTCATTGGAAGTTGGTCGTTGGTGTATTTGTGGTTTCAGTTCGAATGTTATTGAGTTTAGCCGAGGCGTGCACCTGTGGTTTTAAGTGGAGAATTCATTTTTCACCACTCAGAGATTATTTTCTATTTTTTATCCATTTTTCTCTAAATCCACATCCATATTCAAACCCATTACCATACATTCTACGTTACGATTTCATTGTTTCTCTATCAGTCACACATAGATTACAAATGTCATATGTAAATTCCAAGGCAAAAAACAACAGTTTAAGCCCATGAAAAGAAGAAGGGTACATTTCATGTACAAAGATGAATAGTACTATGGGCCCATGTGCAATTCAAAAGGGCCACATTTACATATTACAAGAACAGTTTTAAAATTAAAAAAGGGAAGGTATATGCTGCCACCGGAAGACCAATGTACATGACCCCAAAATCACCATAACCCATGTCCCTGCGTGAACCAATACGGCATATGGACTTTCATGTTCCAACTTGATTCACGGGCTTTATGCAAAACGTAGCCTGCAACATGCAACACCGAGCCACAGCAAAAATCACCAGCTTCAAGTACCTGTAAAACAACAATAATCATCCAATCCGCAATACAAGGTCAAAAGCATGAATAAAAATCTTCGTAGTGGAACAACACGCATAACACGCAACGACAACACATCCTCATTCTTCTTTCCAGATCACCAATTTTCAAATACCCTCCTACAAATTCCTATAAAACCAACCCAAATAGACTCGTGAGAGGGGGGCCTGCAAAACCAGAAAAAAACTCTGTCGAAATTCCACTCTCCCCAACCCATATCCTATCCTTCAAGCCTTTATAAAACAGCCTTTCACCCACAACTTTAGGGATACTTTTGAACCTTCAGTAATAGATCCAAATCGCCATCTCCTTCGACCCTTCTATCCACAAACTACCAAATCTCCAACCACAAATCAACCATAATTTCTTTCCTGCTCTAATGCAATCGACCGCACAACATTCTTCTTCCCCAATCGAATCAAAACTTCCATTAATCACCTTTAACCTTAACCCCATCTTTCACCCATAAACATACAAAAAAAATAGGAAGAGATGAAGTGAGAATTTGATTCACAAGCACAAATCGAACTTGAAATAGAAAGGGAGGACCCAGACCGAAACGAGATTTGAACGATGTGAAGGTTGGATTGACTCTTTTTAGCCCTTGATTTCGCGGAAGAGGGGTTCCTCTTTCTCTTTGACCCTCGCGTTGATGAAGTTTTTTTACTTTTCTTTTTTTCGTTTTCACTTTGAATGTAATGTTGATGTCTCTGCATTTTGATGGAAGGTTGTATTTGGTTTTGCTCTTCGTTGACTGGTTTTAGGGGCAGCGGGTGATTCATTTTGATATCCCATGATATTATTTTGGGAAAATTTTACCTCATACCCCATCATTTATTCCTCTACCCCTACATGTTGATGTCTCTGCATTTTGATGGAAGGTTGTATTTGGTTTTGCTCTTCGTTGACTGGTTTTAGGGGCAGCAGGTGATTCATTTTGATATCCCATGATATTATTTTGGGAAAAATTTACCTCATACCCCATCATTTATTCCTCTACCCCTACATTATATTTTTTTTACCAAAATATCCTCACATAAATATATGTAAAATTTTTCTGATTTAATTATTTGATCTAGAATTTAATAAATAAATCTATCTTTTTTATTAATATTCTCAACAAACATGGCAAGTATTATCTATCTATACTATTATATAATCTTATAATGTCTCCATAAAAAACTTCTCGCTAAGTTTTTTTCCTTTAACTAATTAATTACACATAAATATAATTTTGTGGGAAAAATGTATAAATTGATGAGATATAAATTTTATTAGTGAGAAGATGACTTTGTGGAAAAATGGAATAAAGTAATGAAATTAGTGGGGCTATAAAAACCTTTAAATTTTATGGAAAAAATGGAATAAAGTAATGAAATTAGTGGGGACTATAAATTTTTTTAACCATTTTATGAATTATATTTATTAATTTATTTTTGTATTAAGTAATTTTAAGGTTTGCATTATGTCTTATTTATTTCCTTTTTTTAATTTAATATTACTATGTGTCCTATTAATATGGGGTTAGAGAGATGTTATGGATAGAGAGAGGATAATTGTTTGCATGATATAAATAGAGAGTGTTGAGTGGAGAGAAATTTGAGAAATAAACATGTTAAATATTTTAATTTAATTATTATTTAATTAGTAATAATATTTAATTATTAATAATAAAATATTAATTAATAGAATGAAGAGAAAAGTTGTGCTGAATAGTTGCTATGTTAACATATTATTGGTGGGTGGCTGCATTTAAAAAAAAAATTAGGACGTGTTTTATTGTATTTGTTAATTAATAATTATTTAAAATATAAGAATATGACTTAGTCGGAAGTTTTAAATGGAGTTAATAATAAATATATTTATATTTAATCAATTAATTAAAGGAAAAAGTTTTAGCGGAAATTTTTTGATGGAAACATTATGAGATTATATAATAGTATAAATAGATAATACTTGTCATGTTTGCTAAGAATATTAATAATATAGCTTTTAAAGATAGATTTATTTATTAAATTCTGGATCAAATAATTAAATTAGGAAAATTTTACACTTATTTATATGAGGATATTTTGGTAAAAAAAAATATAACGTAGGGGTAGGAGAATAAATGATGGGGTATGAGGTAAAATTTTCTTATTTTGGTTAAGTTGGACCAATGGAGGAAGCATATCAGGCTTGGGTCGAGAATTGGGCCGGTAGCCCATTTTTTTTCCTTTTTTTGTTTGTTTTGCGTTTTGGAGGGGTGATGGGCCTTGGGGCCCATATGATCCTCTCCTATTTTTATTTTTATTTTGCTCTCTGGTTTATTTCAGAGTCCCCCCTCTTGGTGTTTTTTTTTTAAAAAAAAATTTTGAGAAAATTATTTTAAGTTTTTTTGATTTTTTAATTGGTTATTTAAATTGTTTCTATTCTTTTTGTATTTATTTCAGTTTTCAATTCTTTGTAATTCGGTAGAAACTCTATTTTTAGACCTTTGGACTTTTCATGTTTTGATTTGGTATCGTTTTTTCGATTTTATTCCACTTTTGGGTCGATGAAGAGACCTAAAAAATTATTATCAGTCAAATTATTGATAGATAGTAATTAGTCCGAGACCATTTTCTTATCCTTTCCTCATTTTCTATTCAATCTCGATTTTATTTCATCTTCTCGATCTATGAAGTCTTTGGATTCACGAATGTTAGTTTTTGAGGTTGTTTAACCTTCATTATTTTAAATCTGTAGAAAATGATCATTTGGATCGTTTTTCTATACTTTTGGATCGTGAGAGGTTACCTTCGATTAATTAACACAAATTTATGATTAGACGAGATCTAACCTCATTTTCTTTTCCATCTCGATTTTATTTTATTTTATCGATCAATGAAGTCTTTACATTTGTAAACGTTGATTTATCGAAGTCGAGATAACCTTCACAATGTCAAATATATGGAAAGTGACCATTTGGGTCATTTTCTTTACTTTAGGATCGTGATAGGCTACCTTTGATTAATCGACATGAGTTTATAATTAAGACGAGATCCTACTCTTTTTCATCCGTGCGAAACGATTAAATCGAAGAATGATCCTCAATATCATTTCTCTATCTTGTTTTTAGTACGGATATCGATTTATGCGACCTCCTATAGTCCGACTTTTGCCATAAGTCAAACTACGACGGTTTAGCGTTACATTTTGTTCTGATTCAATTCATAAATCGACTAACCACTAACTTTACTTTCCGTCAATATACAACTGCTTTACTTTCAGTCAATATTATCTTGATTATATTATCTTGTTCATATACTTGTTAATATTTATCTTGATATATTATTGTGAATATTATCTTGTTTATATTGTTATGTATCTTGTATATTATTCATATCTTGTTCATATTCATATCATATTCATCTGTTCATCTTATTCACATTCAAAACACTTAACAACTATCAAAACCATAAAACCCTAAATTGGTGGACTGTTGGTTGTTTGTCCGAGTGACGAATCATTGGACTTTGTTAGAAACCCTAGCTTGGAATTTTGTCCGTCTTTTTATCAAGGTTTAGTTTAGGACACATTGCGCACCCACGACTTCCTCTTGAGCTACCTGACAATGAGACCTTTTATTTCGTGCAATCCCTTGTAATTTACATGTATCCCTCTCCCATTTTCGATGTACGCTTTCGTACTTCTTTGATTGTGGTTATCTTCTAGAAGCATCCCTGGGGACTAGCATAGATTAAACCGTTTTCAAACTAATCCTCGACCAGTCGTCGAGCCATCTTCAAACACCCCTCTGTAAGTCGAGTGCTCGTCCGCATTCGCCATCAACCTATCGCACACACTGTCATACTTCATTGTGGTTTTGATATTAGGAGCATCCCCATGGACTAGTATCGTTTCTAACACCTTAACCCTTGATTCGCTGTCAAGATGGTTCCATTTTCAATCAAAACCCCCGACTCATCGTCGAGCCATTTTCAAACCCACTTCCATTCCACCACGCTTTTACACACAAATATAAGTCAAACCCTTGATCCAACGTCAAATGGGTTTTCTCAACAAACTATTAAACCAATTAACAATTATTCAATTATTTTTAGAATAAAAATAGGGAGATCCAAGTCTTTGACTCTTTCTCCCGACTAATTGGGCCCGAGGAGCCTTTCTTAAGCTTCAAGTAATCGTCATCCGAAACCAATTCACCACCTTTTCTTTTTACAACTCTTCTCTATTTCTTTTGTCTTTGTGAGCCTAAAAACCTTGGTCTTGTACCAAGTGTGTTTTCAAAATTCTTTTCCTAATAAACTTGGATGGTTGCGGACTGGTTAGGCGAAGGCCTTGTCCTATCCCGAGTGCTTGACATTACCTTTAGGGTTCACTGTCGTAAAGCACTTACCATTCAAGATCAAAACATCTTTAATAAGAGAATGAAGTTCTCTTTGTATTGAACTAAAGAGAGAGGATTGAGTGAAGACTTCTTCCTCTCAGAGTATTAGGATACTCACTTTAGAGTTTGTGGTCTCGATACTCGTCTTTCAATATGAAGACACACTTGTATTCGCCACACCATTTTCACAATAAATCTTTTGAGATAAAGAATTGGGTATTATCCGCAAGAGGTTACTATTTGAGTACCTATTTCACCCTTAAAAATAACCTTCACCAATCAAATGTGACATCTTGCCTCGACGTCGAAAACTATCTCTTTTCAAAAGGATATGTTAAGTCCGTTCTACCGCAAACAGGTAATGCCTACGACTCCACAAGAGAACTGCAACACACCTAACTGCTAGAATGCGCACACTAACATAATCCATAAAAACACTGACAAACTGTAGGCCAAACTACAACTGCTCTGATTCTTCACTTCTTTTAAGTTAAGATATGTAGGCACGAGGGCCCCAATCATTGTCGAGCATACTTCCATCTATATCCATAGTCCTCCGAACTACGTTGACTCTGAATTTCTCATACCTGTTGAGAATATGTAGGCATAGGACCACGAGGTCCTACCGAGTCTCCTTCCTTCTTCCACCTTCTCTTTTGCCTCTATTCTTGCTTCATACCCTTATCTATCCCTTTAGAACACTCTTAAAAAGAAATATCCCTTATAAAATACTCTTACACATAGACAAGCAAATGGTTCCCATCGAGTAGATGGATGCGAGGGGTGCTAATACCTTCCCTTTGCATAACCGGCTTCCGAACCCTTTCTCTTGGTTGCAAGACCATATTATCCATTTATTTCTTGGGGTTTTCTCGATGTTTTCCCTTCGCCTTTTGGATAAATAAAGTTCGACGACGACTCTTATGTTCTTCCATTTTTGCCTCTTCGTCGTTGCATTTTCGAGTAGCGACAACATCATATTTGGATCAACAAATGAATCCTTATGTGAAGAATTCTTATCAATCATGCAAGGAGAGTTTGATATGTCCATGATGGGTAAGTTGGACTACTTTCTAGGGTTGCAAATCAAACAAACAAAGAATGGGATATTCATTAATCAATCTAAATATTGCAAAGTGTTTCTCAAAAGACTTGACATGGACAATTGCAAGGCAATGGCTACTCCTATGGGATTCGAAACTTACATTGATCAAGATGAAGCAGGTGTTTCGATTGATGTCATAAAGTATCGAGGTATGATAGGATCATTACTATATTTGACGGTAAATCGTCCCGACATAATATTCAGTGTGTGTCTTTGTGCGCGGTTTTAATCCAACCCGAAGGAACCACATTTTGCCTTGGTGAAGAGAATCATGAAGTATCTCAAGGGAACAATGAACATCAGCTTATGGTATCCTTAAGGTAGTTTATGTAACTTGATTGGTTTTTCTGACTTAGATTATGCAGGATGTAAAACAGATAGAAAAAGCACAAGCAGAACGTGTCATATTCTTGGAAACGCTCTTGTATCGTGGTCCTGCAAAAAGCAAGCATGAGTGGCTCTCAATATGGCTGAAGCAGAATACATTGCTGCAGGAAGTTTTTTTTGCTCAAATTCTTTGGTTAAAGAAAAAACTTAGTGACTACGGCGTGAACCTTGGATGCATTCCGTTAAAGTGTGACAACACAAGTGCCATAAGCATCACTAAAGATCCAGTCATGCACTTGAGGACAAAATATGACATTCAATATAATTTTCTATGTGATAATGTGCTTAAAGACGATGTTGAAGTCTCATCCGTGGATACTCATAATCAATTAGCGGACATATTCACAAAACCTCTCGCAAAGGAATCTTTTTACAAAATTCAGAGGGAGCTTGGCATTTTAGATAAATGTGACATTTGATTCTTCAGATATTATTCATTATAATTGGTAACACCAAGGTACATTCAAAATTTCATATTTAACATTTATTCACAATTTCATTATGTGAATGTTTCACAAGTTTTTGAGAAAAATCAATTTTTATGCCATTATCTATTCTTGTGTGACATGTATGTATTACACAAAGGTGCCTAACTATATATTATAACATGTCCAAGTGGTAGAATGTAAAATTTCATTGCATGCTGAAAAATACAAATCTATTATTTTTTTGTATGATGTAATTGGTTACTCTGTTTTTGGTAATCGGTTACATGCATGCGTATTTCAATTCTTTCAGCTTTTTGTGAGGAGGTAATCAGTTACACCTTTTTAGGTAACCGATTACCACTGTAACATTTTGCAAAAATTGTTTATTTTATTTCATAAAATTTTCATTTCAATATTTTTGTCCTATATGAATAAGTGCTTTATTTTTAAGTCATTTTTTAGTCAAAAGTGCTTTCACTTTCCAACATTGTTTTGGAACACTTCACTCTTCACTCTTTTCAACTCTCTTAAAAACTTTTTTCCATCTTCCATCAAACTTTCTACATCCCTCACTCAAAATCCATCAATTCCAAAACACCCAAATTAATTCCCACTAAAAAAACTCTCTTCATAATCCATTCTTATACTCATAACAAACATCCTACAAACTCCTCTCATATCAAATCCAAAATTTCTATTCCTAACCCTAACTTTCAAAAACCTTCAAGCTCCTACAAGAAAAAACAAGGGAAAATCCAAAGTTGGAAAAGGAAGCTCTGAGCAGCAATCTAAAGGTGACCATGGATTTTCTGCTCCATTTCTCAAGACAAGAAGGTTAATTTTTGATGTCATAAATAGGTATTTATTGCCTGCAAAGTATGGTAACCTTTCCTTCCTTTAATATAGCTTTAACTTTCCAGAACGACTTAAGTTTCACGAAGTGGATACTCTGGTTTTTGAATCTCGATACTTTTATCTAGATTTGGTTAAGGATTTTTATCAAAACACGTCTGCTAGCACTGATGATATTCTACATTCTAGAGTTAAGGATAAGGATATTGTTTTGACCTTAGAGAATTTTGGTAAGAGTTTAAAGGTTCCACATGTAGGCCAAGCCATTCTACATGGTTATACTCTAGAATGGGCAGGGTATAACAAAATGGATTACTTTTTCAGTATTTCTCATGTCCAACAGCAGGATATTCTTTAAAAGAAAAATACAGCCTCTGCGCGCTTGATTTTGTTTGTAAAAAATATGATAGTGAGTGATAGGATGTTGCATTATGTGATAGCCTATGTTTTAATGCCAAAGCACTCAAAACACTCCCAAATAGGTGATTTAGAGATGCAATTGATTTATGCTTTCCAAAATAGGATCAAGATTAATTGGGCTTACACCATCATGCACCACATGCAACACCTTCAATGACTAAGTGGTGGATTACCCTATGCTAGGGTGATTACCAAGCTATTGGAATATTGTGGAATTAACTTCAAAAGGAAACCAAAGAAGAAAATGACTCCTAAGGAATGTGAGATTAATGCGGGAACTTCTCTTAGGAACACCAACATCATCATTGACAAAGATGGAATCTTTAAGTACAAAGAAGATACTTCTACCAATGCTCCTCCACCGACTTCGAAAGGCGGATAGACCAATGAGGAAATGTACAACAAATTATGCTCGGTTGAAACTTTTATGTTTAATGGTTTTTGGGAACTCAAGCTTGAAATGGCTTCCATCAAGCATCTCTTGCAAAACCAAAACCAACCCCAAAACCAAAAGGCAAGTGAGGAAGATGAAGAGGACGACGTTGAGATGTCGGAAAGTGACTAGGATGGTTTTGTAATTCTTATGATATTATGTTTATCTTTGTTTCTCTAAGTTTAAGTTTATGGTATTTTAGTTTATGAATTTCTATGTTTAAGTTTTAACAAGCTATGTATTGTAGTGCATTAAGTTATGTGTATTTTCATTTCCTATGCTTAAGTTAAGACAAATAATGGTTATGAAGTATGTTTTCTTTCTCTATTCGTATGTGTTATTGTTGTATGAAGAATACTATTCTATTCTTTTGGTTCATGCAATTTGTGAAATTTAATTGTTAAGTCTTTTCTCATCTTTTTTGTTAATGACAAAGGGTAGAAGATACTATATGGTTGTATGTGTGTTTCTCTAACAAAAGTGCAGCAAGAAAATTCTTTCAAAGCCTCTGAAACATGGATCAAGGGGGAGCATTGATAAAGGGGGAGTTTCAATTATTAGAGAAAACAAAATTAGATCAAATTTTCAAAAAGGATTGTCATCATCAAAAAGGGGGAGATTATGAAGATAAGCTTCTCAAAGTGTTTTGATGAAGACAAATACACAAGCAAGAGAGTTTAACAAAAAGCAATGGTTCAAGACTAACAAGTACAAATCAAGTTTCAAATGATAGAGATCAAGTCTTGAAGTACTCATATTGGATTGATCATGACTTATTAAGGTATAAAGCTTCCAAACTCCCTGTGCTTATTCAAGTGCTCAAAATTATCATTCACTCATGCCATAAATCATCAAAGACTTTTGTGCATTAAAACTTTAGCCTTACTATTGTTTTCCAAGGCATTTTTTGATTCTGCTCTGATGGTAATCAGTTACCCAGTTTTTAGTAACCTGTTACCACCCTGTTGCGTTGCATTCTTTGGGCTTTTCCAAAGGGTGTAATCAGTTACCTTAATCTGTGTAATTGGTTACATAGTGTTGATTTTAAAATTTTTTAACACTGGCCCAGGTGTAATAGGTTACACCGTATAGGGTAACCGGTTACCACTGATCCAGTGGCACAAAACATGCATTTTTCAGCTGAAATGATTTTTGAAAATGGTTCTTGAAGCATGGCATATATTCATTTTCTTTCATCTACAATTCAAATCAATTTTTCTCTTCATCTTTCAAATTTCTCAAGTGTTATAGATTAGAATTTTTGGAGAAACTTTATGCATATAATTTTCATTAAAAATTTTCTTAGTTTTATCCATATACATACTTAAGCACTTGTATGTCATAAAGATAATTGTATGCTTGAAGGAGAAGATCAATCCAAGTGATTGATACATTGTACACTAAAGTTAAAACTCTTGTAAAAATTCAAATTATTGTTGTAATCCTTGTTGTCTAGGATTGTTAGAAACAAGAGAGTCATTAAGAGAGAATTATTCTCTTAATGTACTTAGTGAAAATTCAAGAAGATTGTTCTTGGTGATTGTGTTAGAGTCTATATAGAAAGATTGGGACTGTCTTATCCATAAGATCTAACAATAATGAAAAATCTCTTACTGCATAAGGGAACTAAAGTACTCTTGGATTGTAAGGGGAACTAGGATATATATCTGTGTCTTTTATATTTCCTCATGTTACAACTTTCATCACTTAGAAACTAAATTGAAAAAGTTATAAGACTTAAGTTAAAATCAGAAAAATAATTCTAAGTACCTAATTCACCCCCCTCTTTGGTGCATACTCTACTTACAGATTCTCATCAGACGTGACCAATACATAACTTTTCATGAGGGAACGAGAGTTCCATTGTAAATGCTTATCTAAACTCCCCGCCTAAGGGACATGGAGTGTTCTCGAGCAGGATCCAATGTAAAGTTTCGCCCAAGGGATGCCACCGAAGTCGAGCCCAAGAGACTTAAATTAATAGAAGTTCCGACCGAGAGGTCAGATGCCTCGCCTAAGGTACTTAGAGTCTCATCAACTAGGCTCAATACATAACTTCATATGAGGGACTGAGAGTTCCATCTCACATACTTATCTAAACTCCTTGTCTAAAGGACTTGGAGTTTCCTCGAGCGGGATCCTAAGTAAAGTCTTACCTAAGGGACGTGACCAAAGTCTAACTCAAGTGACTTACATTAAAGTATTATCTAAGGGCTTGATAAAAGTCACCCCCGAGAGGTCGAACGCCTTACTTGCAGGACTTAGAGTTTCATCAACTGGGTTTGATACATAACCTCGCCTGAGGGACCTAGAGTCCAAACGGTCGAGGTTAACACATAACCTGGCTTAAGGGACTTGACGTTTAGTCATTCTGGTTCCATATATAATCTTTCTTGAGAGACCTAGGGCCACGAGATGCCTCAAAGCTCTATAGTCTAAAACCATTTCACCCTTTATCAAAGCCTTTGTGCTTAAGGGACTATGTAGTCATATATTTGTCAAGGGCCTTGTAAAGGAAGGCGAGTTGTAGTCCTCAAGAGGGGAGACACCCATACATTATCCACCATTAGGAATCACCTCTCCCTAATTACCCATACTCTCCCAATCAAGGTAAACATGGGAAGAGACGTGTCTCAATCAGAGAGAAGTCATGGATAAAAGGCTTGTCAATGTGTTCCAAGGAAATAGAGATTTATTTGTCCATTATTGACTAAGTGGGCTGTTTTGGTTATCTTTACCAAGAAAACTCTAGGCTCATTAGCCTCTATAAATACCTTAACCCTTGAAGGGAGGAGAACATATCATTATACTCTTAGTATACCCGCATAAAATACAGAGCTTCTCACTTCACATGAAACTGCTTTCTCCATATCCAAAAACCACCAGGAAGGCCTAACTTTTCCTTTTCCCCAATGAATTCCACAGTTAGATTCACAATAATAGATTTAGGCCACGAAGGGCAAAGATCACTATTTCTCATATTTACCCTCAAAATCCCTTAAATCGACCTTAAATACATTGAAAGTTACACATGGAAAATCATGAAGGTAATACTCCCCATACCTTAATCTTCGATTCGAAGCCTTCACAAATCTTTAAGGGAATCTCTCGAAGCTTCTGCCTCCAATCCTCTCCTCAGAGCTCTGGCCTCAATACTTTTCACGGTCTAACAAATGAATCCTAATCCCTTTCCAATTTCCTTTTTGTTAAACCTAGTCTTGGGCCTCACAATTGGCCTTTCTCCATAATACCCTCACTAACTCCTCTGAATTGTCCCAATTTCCCTTATTCATCTTATATTTATTTTAATTCATAATAATATTAATAAATTCATATTACATACTATTATTCAAAATAAATAACCCCAAAAATGTACAATTCTCAATAATCCACAAAACCACCAAAAAACGAATATTCTCAATTAAATAAATAAATTAAAATATTCCAATTAAATTTGGGGTGTTACAGTTAGACTGGTCACCCATGTGGCCGTAGATTCCCTTTTTGACTGCGAGGTCCGAGAGAAGGACGGACAACCCGAGGAGGTTCTGGTGTCGAATATCCCTCTGGTTTGGACGGAGGAGCATTTCAACAGAGGCACTGATAGTTATATCATGCGGCCAGGCTCGATGAACACCAAGGACCGAGCGGCTTACCAGAAGCTGGTCGCTTTTGTGGCCAGCTTTCCTCCTGCGAAGTGTGTGACTCCAGACGGGAAGTTCATCCTCGATGCCAACGGGGAGATTCGCATGGATTTGCGCTTAATCAACACGAGGGCCACCCTCGAATGTGCTTCCGATTAGGAAGCTTTACGCCTCTTAGGTAGTAAGTTTGCTTTATTTCCCGTGTTACTAGCGTTGGTTTGATATGCTAACTTCGTTTATTTATCTTTTGCAGTAAAGATGTCTAGCATGCACGAGCATGTGAAAAGGTTGGCGGCCACCAAGGCCGGTAAGAAATCTAGCAAGGGGAGGGTAGCACAGGTGCAACAAATGCTCGATCCAGATTCTCGGCTCGGCGGGTCGTCTTCCTCTCCCCAGGGTAGTTAGTCTCCCTCCTCGCAAGGCACGCCAAAGAGAGTGCGACTATCGGGTCCAGAAACCGTTGATCTCACTAAAGGGGCGCCGAAGAGAGGTTTTTCCTCCCACCCTGTCACCTGTGACTGTCATTCTTCAGCGGGGCCAACTCTCCCGTGGTGGACGCCGGGGAGGCCAAAGCTGTCCTGGGTGCTGACAAGCAGACGAGAAAGAAGATTTTATTGGAGGACCTGGCCGCAGTTATTCGGGTCTTTGAGACGGCCATGATTCTTAACAATGAGGCCTGCTCCTTGACTGATTTCTCCAAACTGCATGCCGACTTAGCGAATGTCAAGGCAGAGAGGAGAAAATTGGTTGTTAACCTCGACCAGGCAAAAGAAGACAGTGCTGCCCAACGCAAGCACTGGCGAGGCGGAGAAGCATCTAAAGGCCGCAGGCAAGGAGAAGACAAGGCTCATGACGCAGATCAATGAACTAGAGGTGGCTTCGCAGCCTGCGGAGGACGGGACCGAGGAAGAAAAACGGATGGGAACTCAGGCGGCCCTGTTGTGCAGGATCCGGGAGACCGAGCAGGATTTCTTAGGGGAGCTTGAGGTGGACTACGGCAGTACCGTGGAGTAGCTCCAGCTTGTGAACCCGGACGTTCCATTTACGACAGCGGGGAAGGGCCCCTTCCATCAAATTGTTGCAAGTCGCATGGTCGCCCCAGAGCCTGACGAGGAAGATGATGCTCTGGTTGAGGATGGTAGCGTGCAAGAGGAGGCCTCTTAGTCTATTTTTTTTGCCTGCGTGCCAGTGTCAATTTTTCTGGCCTACGCGCCTGTTTTTATTTTGTGATTTATTGTCAGGCCAACGTGCCCCTTTATGTAACTATGTACAATGGGTTTTACCCGCTTTGTCTTGAATGAATCTTGTTATTTTCTATTGCGTGTGCTTGTACATTTTTTTTGTTTTATGTATGAATGTTGTTTGTTTACTTGCTTGAAATGTGGTATCATCGACTGTGTGAAGAACGAGTCGGGTGGTCGGAGACAGTACCCGACCGACTAGGAGTTAAGGTCCTCGGCAAAGGCCTTTCCCTGGGTGTGAACTTCCCATCACGAGTTGGGTGTTCTGCCCCACTGGTACGACAACGGTGGAGCTCGGTCGAGGGATCCCCGCTAGAGTAAGGGTCGTGCCCGCATACGCAAAGGGCTAACTCTTGTCTTTTTGTTTTTTAAATTAGGAGCTGCGGTGGTACCGTGTCACGACGCCGACAGGTCGCGGGCAGTGTTTAACTGTAATACTGTTTAAGTTTTCTACGTTCCATGGTGGAGCAAGTTTGTCCCCTTGTAGGTTTTCGAGGTAGTAGACCCCGTTGCCCGTCTTGTCCCGGACACGGTAAGGGCTTTCCCGGTTCGTGGCGAGCTTTCCTTCACGTGAGTTCTTTAGGTTTCTCCGTAAGACCAGGTTGCCCGTTTGGAATTCACGCCTGATGACTTTGTTGTTATGGCGCAAAGTTATCCTTTGTTTCAAAGAAGCTTCTTGAAGGGATGCTCCCAACCTGATCTCCTTGACTAAGTCGAGTTCTTCCCTGAGCGCCTCATCATTTGCCTCCTCGAGCAAGGGGGATTCGGTTCTCTTGGAGGGCTCTCTTATCTCGACAAGGATCACCGCTTCTTCCCTGTAGGTCAGTCGGAAAGGGGTTTCTTCGGTCGTGGAGTGCGGAGTGGTCCTGTAAGCCCAAAGGACGTTGTACAACTTCTCGACCCATCCTTTCTTGGTGTCTCTTAGCTTACGCTTTAGCCTGCACAAAATCACCCTGTTCGCCGCCTCAGCCTGCCCATTTGTCTACAGGTGTTCGATCAACGTGAATTGTTATTTCATGCCCAGTCTGGCCTGGGGTGCACCAAACCGGGCAAGTATGTTCTGTTTGATGAATCGTAGTATGTCTTGGGTCGTGATTTTGGCTAGAGCTTTAGCATCTGTCCACTTGGTGAAGTTGTAAGGGCAAATCCTCATATACCATACATGTGTGTTTCGATGATGTCAAAACGCAATCATGGAAGAATCGGTTTTTGGTTCTACCACCACAAGGCAAATGCATACCACATCTCTCATACCACTCTTGTGTGCATGTCATGTCAATCTAACTTGCTATATTGAGTCCAACGTATTTGGTAGATCATTGGTGGTGTCTAGACGTGTCGAAATCAATAAAATAAGCATTTTTGCAAAATGACAGGGTTTGAGTCAACCACTCCAGGGTTCCTGTCGACTCATAGAAGGTGCCTAGAAAGTGACATTTCCACTGGTTGGTGCATGCCGACCTATGGTCGATGCATACTGATGATATTTTGTGTTTGTCCAAAACTGCAGACTATGCATCGACGCATAGTCCTGGTATGGTCGACCGTTCGCTTCGTTTTCTGCATAATTTGAAGACTTTCCATCTATTTTGAAAAGTAGTTGTGTTTGTTATGTTTGGCTTACTATAAATAGAATTTTTGCTCATTCTTCAAGACAACAATTGAAATATTTGATCAATTGCATAAACAAGAAAAGTGAAATAGGTGCCATTTGTTCTCATCTTCAACATTTCATAACACAACAATTACACACAACAATTCTTGTTGTGCATTGTGGTTTGTTACAACGTGATAACGTCCGAAGTCGTTGATTGGGAATCCGGTTCTAGTTGAGTTTCTTGGCAGGTTTTTCTTGAATAAAACCTTGAGGTTTTTGTCCTCCAAGATTCAGTGAATTTGGGGGTTTTTGGTATAAATCTTCTCTACAAACATTCAACTAAGCGAAGGTGATTGAGGAGCGGTGGGTTCCGTCAATCTAGTAGTGGCAATCGGTGAATCATTAAGGAGAAGTTCAGGTTCGATTAGTTTGTGTTTGAGATCAGCCGGGCTGGGGTTTGAAGATCGAAAGGTTGTTCAACAAAGGGGATGTAATTGGAGGTCTATTCACAACAATCGAAGGACTTGATTCGACTCGAATCAAGGAACAAGAAGAGAGAGCATTTTTCAACAACAAGAGAGTTTGTTTGTATATTTGCTTGTCTATTCTTGTATAAACGTTTCAACTACAACATGTGATATCTATAGTATATGATCTCAATTCTATTGTTAGAATTGAGAGCAGACGTACCCTGAAGCGAGGACGACGGGGGAACTGCCTCAACAAATCTTTGTGCCTTTTATTTTCTGCACTTTCATTTTTGCTTAATAATTGAGTAATTTTAGTACAAACAATTCTATCAAATTTAGTATTGGTTTGAGTAAGTGCTGAACATTGTTTTTGACTCTAGTACAATATTCTATTGAACAAGGAAGCTAAGAGCTACTTACTCAAGGCAAAACTTGTCGCTTGCGCGAAAATAAGGTGCCGGCACAACAGAAGAGTCGCCACCTTTCGTTATTTATCCCTCAGAGCGGGAAAGGAAACGATTGGAAAAACCTAACGAAAAAGGGGTAAGACAAGGTCGTCGCAACCATTGTCTGGGTTCGGGAGTCGGTTACGCAAGGGGAAGGTATTAGCACCCCTCACGTCCGTCGTACTCGACGGGATCCACGCTTGTTGGTTTACTTGGACGGGTTGGTTTTATTCTACCTACCTATCAAGGCTGGCTGAAAAAGAAAAGAAAAATGACTCGGCAAAGCGTCGCACTTTATGCCTACGTATTCTCATCAGAGAATGAGAAATCAGAGTCAACGTAGTTCGGCCTACGAAGGGTTATAAGGGAAGGTAGCTCGCCAAGACTTCGCCATCTTGTGCCTACGTACTCTCAACAGGTATGAGAGATCAGAGCATACGTAGTTCGGGAAACTACGGTTTATTTCCTGTCTTTTACGAAAGAAGTGTTTTTTATTGTGTTTGCGATTTCAACCGCACTAGAGACTATGACCTGAGAGTGAATGCGTCGCATGTCACCCAAAGGGTACCATACTAAACATCTAGACTATGGAAAAGAAACTCTCCCACAATTCTTTCTCGGATAGCTTAAGGCTCGTAACGTACGAAAGAAATCATTCATAATTACTGTATCTTAAACTGTTTTGAGATGAGAAGAGAACAGGCCCAACTAGGAGGGAGACTATCAAGTCCTACTGTTATCATGCCATGGATTCATCCTATGGTTGAGGTTTGAACAGGGAACTCCTAGAAGTTATCATGCATAGGTTTCAACCTAAAAGTCTATCATCAAATCCTTATCAAAGGAAATGAGAGTCCTAAGGGATCATGTCAATGATACGCCAAAACAGACAAAGCATCAGCTTAACAGTAAAATGCATGCAATGAAAGTGAGGGAGGAAATGTGTGTGGGGCTTCAGCCTCCACAAGCTCATCTCAACCTCAAGCCAGTCATGAAATAACAGTAATCATACTGAAACATAAACAACATGCTATCAAGCAATAAACAGTAAACTGCAATCATACAGATAAAATGAAATAAAATGCCATCAGGCAAACAAACCACATGGACAAGGGAGCTGGGCTCTACCGAATACCCGCAAGCAAAGCCACGCAGTAACAATACAAGTAGAGGGAGCAACTCAACCTCTAATGCAATCATGCTCCTAGATTCTACTTATTCTAGATGAACTTAATCTAATGCAACAGACAAGTCAAGCGAAACACATAATACAGAAAAGAAAAAACAGAAGAAAGCCTCAGCTCCTCCAGTAGCAACTCAGTCTTCAGACTTCAATCCTCAACTGCTTTCCAGGTATCAACCCTACAACATGAGTTTCAACTCATCTTCTCCCTTAAGCTTCAGCTTCTTTGATCAGCTCTACCTTCAGGCTTCACCATCTTCAGGGATCTTCAAGTATCAACTTGATCTTCATGCTCCTCAAGCTTCAGTTGGAATGGCAGTCTTCAAGGATTCATCCTCTTCAATAACATTCAATGAAGTCTTCATCTTCATGCTTAAGCTCTGACATCTCTCCAGAATAATCAAAACCAGGGAAAATCACTTACTGGATAAGCTGGGGGATATTGAACTGCTTATTTGATCACCAAAGGTGACCTATAAGGGTTCAACATCAAGTGAAGGATTCCCTCAAAAGTTCTACCTCCTGGGTATAGCACTTATCCCTCCAAAGGAGAGAGGTGTATACCCTGGAAGGACTTTGAATCATGGGGAGGAATGGATGTGAAGAATACTATCCATGTTTGAGAAAGAAATTATCTACATCTAAGCTCTTCCTAATCCTAACCTTAAAACAAAACAAAAGAAGAAGAAGAACAAGCTCCTCAAGCTCCTCCATGCCTCTTCCAATCTTTTATTATGCTCCACTAAGCTCCACAATGAGATGCCAAGCTCCTCAAGCCAAAGGAAACTCCAAAGCAAAACAAACTAAACAAAACTTTCCCTAAAGGCCACACAAACAATCATTCAATTAAAAAATCAACCAAAAATAGTATATTATTCTATTAAATCCTAATATAAATTCTAGGGGACCCTAAATAACTACCCTTAAGTCCCATATATTCCCCATATACTAAATTGCCCTATAAAACCTAAATCTAAAATTATTTTTGACCTATACTAAAGTTTTAATCAAATTCTATACTACTTAGAATCACCTAATTAAAACTACCCTAAAAATTACCACAAAAATATGAAATTAAATCAAGGGGAACCTAAACCATTCATCTAATCATCCTAAAAAGATTGAACTCAAAATCCTAAGGGAAATACCCTAATTAAAATCTACAAAATCATGCATCAACTAAAAGAATTAAAAAAGCAATTAAAAGTAAAATACATGCAAAAATATAAAAATGAAATAAAATGGCTATTTTATGATTTTATATTTTTATAGACAAAAAATTGAAAATGGGAAAAAAGTCTCATTAAAAAATATGCATTTTTCATTTTGTTATGAATTTTTGAAGATTAAAGAAATTTGGAGAAAATTATAATATGAGAAATGATGAGGGGTATGAAAAGCAATGATATTAAGTTGCTATCATGAACTGGGCCCATACTGGGGGTGCCAAGAGCAAGGCGCGCCTGAGCCCATGGTATTCAGAAAAAAAACAAATTAAAGCTAAAGAAAAATAAAAAAAAACGGTGCGAATAGCAGGTGTTTATAGTTAAAAATCAATTGGGCTTGGAAATGGGGGTGGGGAAAGCAAATTCGCTAAAGCCCATGTTGGTTCATTAATCAAAACGCAGCGTTTTGCTGCTGCCTCTCCCTCCAATTTCATGCTTTGAATCCTGGCCGTGGGATCGCTTCCTTGGTCAATTGGTCCACACGCGATCAATGGTTCAGATTGTGTCTTCTTCCTTGGTCCATTAGGGTTTATAACCTCCATGAAAACATAAACTCCATGCATCAATCTTCCTCACCTTCGTTCTCTCTCATTTCTCCATCAAATGCCACGATCCAAGAACCAATCTTGACTATAATTTTACGTAGAACACAACCATGCCATTGGATTCCATTGAAACAAACTACATCGTGCAAACCGAACGGTACAATTCCATGAATCCAAATTTTCTTCAGTTTTCAACCATCACAAAACTCAACAATCTTTATATATAATTAATCCTTATGCCATGCTGATTAAAACCAACCAATTCTCGTGCATTATAACCTCCTAAATCAATCATTCTAACTCCATCAAGAATTAACCACCATGGAAGAAACCTCACCAATTGGTCTTAAACTCATCCAAATGAATCACCTAATGGTCTCTAATAGTTTCACAACAAGAACTAACCCTAGCCATGCCTAAATCAGAGTGTGGAAGTGGTTTTGCTTACCTTGTTTCTTGCAATGGTAGGTGGTTAAAAGCTTCGAATCAGGCCTTGTAGATCTTCAAGGATAGTCCTTAGGTGATGAACAATACTCTGCTTGCACAAGATTTGATGGAGATGGCTTGAATCTCAAGATCCAATCCCTTTTGCTCCTTTGCAACTTCACTTGGAAAGCTCTCAATTCTTCATCAATGGGGTTGCAAATCAAGATGAATACACTCAGCAATGATTGTAGAGATGATTTGTGTGGAAAAATGGAAGGGTAATGAAGAGAAAAATGAAGTTTCAATACAATTTGCAAAATGGAAAGTTTTGGTTCAATTTCTATTCTCTACCACCATTAACATCAACAATCACCAACCTTGAATCAATACAATTCATATTCAATATATAGACTGATTTGGAAAGGTCTAGAACCATCTAGATCAATCTAGTAGAAACTTGAACTTTAATGAAATGATACTTTGCATTTCCATTCTCACCATATGATATATCATGACAAAAACCCTTACAACTTGAGTAGTTATCTTCATTTTCTCCTTACATGAGATTTAGGACAATACACAATGCATATTTCCCATATTCATTAAGCTTTTCCTTGTTTTGGTTTGGTATGCCATTATGCAAGCAACCAAATTACAAAGCAACCCCAAAATTTAAGCCTCAAATCAAAATTGTGGCTGAACCATTGTTCTTAAAATGTCCTTTGGAGTCAAAATGACCTATCATATGACATGGTTAGGGTTTATAGCTTGGATTTTATGATTTTCCATTTCACTTGAATTAACTTATGCCTCATTTTTAGGCCATTTTTATCACTTTTTGATATGAGCCTTTTCAACATCTCATGACCACCCTAATAGCCTTAAAACATCATTCTAAGCAACTTTGATGTTGAAGATATTTCCATTTGAAGCTTGGAAGTAGGAGATATGGCCTTATGCTTGAAATGACCTATAACTTCCAAATGACCAAAATGCCCTTGGCCTGTCAAAGCCATAAGTTGAGTTATACAAATCCTATCAAGGACTTATAGTACTCTATAGAAATCTAAGAAGATGCTCTTCAACATTCATGTTGACCAAGAGACCATAGGAATCATCCTACTAGGGCAAAAGTTGTCTGCAAGTTGGGTGACTTTCAAGGACCCAGATTCACATACCTCAGATGACCTGTAATTTGTCAAAACCATAACTTGAGCTCTGCACATCCTATCAAGGACTTCTACCACTCAAATCAAATCTAAGAACAAGCTCTACAACATTCATGTTGTGGGGAAGATGATATGACAATCACATCTTGAGCTAAAACTTCCTGGAAGATAGGGATCAAACTAGGGGATTTTACACTGTCCATCCTTAGAAACCCTAGCTTAAAACTTCTCAAACTCCTCAATCATGATGAGTTGGTCTAGGAATCATCCTTATAGTATCTCAATACATAATTCCATGATCCCATGGCTCTTGGATTAGGTCTCAACCCTCTCCAAATCATTAGTTGACCTAGGGTTGACCCAGTCAAACCCTAATTCTACCATTCATGGTTGAATCTTCTGAATTCTTGCACAATGACCTCTCTGGGATTCATGATGGCTTTCAAGACATCTCATAAACTTTCTCAAAGCTTCAAGTCTATCCTCATAGTCTCAGAATCATCTGAGGAGCACCCACAACTCTCAAGTTATGAAGCACACAACCTTGGTTTCAACCAATTCTTCTGAGGATCTCTTAAGCTCTCTGACAAAGGTATCAACCTTCAAACACTTGATGGGTAAATAAATGTTGGTCAAATTTTAGGGTGCAACAGCTGCCCCTATTCAAACGGCTTGAACCTGACTGGATGAGAAGCGAACGACTCTCAGCCAATCAAGGTGCGAGACGGTTGAATACCGGTAAACCCGGAAATTTTGCCAACTGCGCGAGTACACGATACTCCGAGGGGAACAAATCTCCAAACACTGAAATACTAGCTGCACGACAACTAGCTGGAGAAATACTGATCTGACATCACCGTCAGTTGTCCACATTAAATTCCTCTGACATTGTCATCAGACGACCAAAACACCCAATATCGCCGCTGGAAGACTAGAGAATATGACATCGCCGTCAAACAATCGAAACACCCAACATCGCCGCTGGAGAACCAAAGAATCTGACATCGCTGTCGATCAACCAAAATACCCAACATCGCCGCTGGAAACAAAGAATCTGAGAAATACCCAATATTGCCGCTGGAAGACTAAATCAACTGACATACCCAACATCGCCGCTGGAAAACTAAAGAACCCAACATCGCCGTCGAACAACCAAAATATCCAACATCGCCGCTGGAAGCAAACATAATCTGACCTCGCCGTCAAAACAAATATCCAACATCGCCGCCGGAAACAAACATAATCTGACATCGCCGTCAAAACGAACATCCAACATCCCCGCCGGAAACAGACATAATCTGACCTTGCCGTCAAAACAAATATCCAACATCGCCGCCGGAAACAAACATAATCTGACCTCGCCGTCAAAACGAACATCCAACATCGCCGCTGGAAACATGACCTCGCCGTCGAATCCAAAATACCCAACATCCCCGCTGGAGAACTGAAGAGTCTGAATCACCTAACATCGCCATCAGGAACAAAACACCCAACATCGCCGCTGGAGAACTAAAGAATCTCTGTCAAAACACCCAACATCGCCGCCGGAAACAGACATAATCTGACCTCGCCGTCAAAACAAACATCCAACATCGCCGCCGGAAACAAACATAATCTGACATCGCCGTCAAAACAAACATCCAACATCGCCGTCGGAAACAAACATAATCTGACCTCGCCGTCAAGACGAACAAACCTCCAACATCGCCGCTGAAGAACTACAAAGGAGCTGACATCGCCGTCAGGATGAAGAAACTTCATTGGGAAATTGGTTACACGGTAACCGGTAGTACATAGTCAATCATGCCGTTAGGCATTCTGCGTCACTGAGATAACTGCTTCATTAACACGGTCAGACTTCAATCATGGAGTCTTCAAAGGAGATTTCAACTTCGCCGTCGGACACCTGCTGGGGATGACGCTTCGCCGCTGAGGAATCTGGAGAACTATCAAGCAACTCCGCTCTGGGGGTCCAGAAATCATTCTGGATGAATAAACTCTGCTGAGGACTTCAAGAATTGTCTTGAACAAATAACTCTGCCGGGGACCTTCAAGAATCATCTTGAACTGATAACCGTTCTGAGCAAACACTTTGTTGGGGATTCCAGGAATCATCCTGGGTAACTTTTGCCGGGGACAAACCAATCATGGCTTGAGCAGCTTCCAAGGATTCGGCTCTCTTGGGGCTTTAGGAATCATCCTGGGCGATCTTAGCTGGGGACTCTAAGTATCAGCTTGAGCAACCAACTCTGGAGACTGCACTGGGGTCTTAAGAATCATCTTAAGCAAACGGCCCTGCTGAGGAATTCAAGGATCATCTTGAACTGAAGGCTTCGCTGGGGATCTCAAGAATCATCTTGAGCAAGCGACTCTGGGGGAGAATGTCAGGAATCCTCCTGAGCATCTGGTCCTTCGGCGAAACACCTGTAAAACAAGAATGGTAGCAACCTAGATCATGTTTATTATGCATATGCTTCGACGCCATGCTCCACACGGTGGAAATGTTATGCGTTTATGCTAAATGCTATGCAATCATGCACAATGATGCGATCCCATCAGCAAAATAAATGCCGAAGGGGGAATCCTTCTATCAAGGAGAAAGAACTACTCATATAGAGGAATCATCCTGCTGAGGAGAACATGAACACGCCAATATCAATTGGACTCCGTCCGGGGAAATGATCTTCCGTTGACTGCTGCAGGGGAAACAACTTCAATTGATTATTGCAGGGGCCGAAGCTTTACGAGAACCTGGACCTGCTGAAGGGACGCGATATCAATCGCGAGAATAAACTGCGCGGCCGTCTCGGCTACTCTCCTGGGGATAAACTCTGTGGGGAAACAACTTCAGCTGCTCCACACTCCACTGGGGAAGAAACCAATCATGGTCTGATCAACTTCCAAGGATTCGGCTCTCTTGGGTATCTGCGAACTTGGCTGAGGAAGGAGAAATCATTCTACTTCGCTGAAGAGAGTACGACTCTGGGGAACATACAGCACCGACTGCTTAACGCTCTGCTAGGGAAAACCACTCGTGGTCCCTACTGCTTCCAAGGATTCGGCTCTCTTGGGGATTGCGAACTCAGTCGGGGAAAGAGAAATCATTCTACTTCACTGGAGAGTACGACTCTGATGATGAATTTCAATTCCGTTGGGGTAGAAGGAATCATCCGACTTCGGGGGAGAGTACAACTCTACAGGGGAATACAACATCAGCTGTTCCCACGCTCTACTGGGGGAGAGGGAATCATCCGACTTCGAGGGAGAATACTACTCTGGTGGGGAATCCTAATTCCGCTGGAGACTTCAGTCTGGCACTATCAGTTACTGCATACTTCGGCGTACGATTAGCTTCCTACGAAACCTGCACTTGTGACCCGGTGCTGGGGGAAACACCTGCTTCGGCGACTTTACTGGGGAAAACACGAGCTTCGGCACCCGAACATTTCTATGAAATCTGCACTTGTGACCCGGTGCGGGGGAGGAATACGAGCTTTGGCACGCGACTCAGCTGATAAGGTGACGTTCCTTCGGGACACGTCTGCTTGGGGAAGAGAATCATCTCTGCCTGGGGAGACATATCAATGCTCACGATCTCGCATTCAGACTCTGCGGAGGAGAGATTACTGAACCCTGCTGGAGAAGGAGGACTCGTCCTGCTTCGGGGATGCGCACGGCGCACTGTCTAGAATGCTACACCTGTAACAACACAAACAAACAGACAAGATACCCTTCTCAAAGGGACCTATCCAGGTTATTATCTCGTGACAATATTCAGGTAATCAATTGTTTCAACAATCAATGGGCCTAGGCCAGTAAGTTTATGTATGCGCATTTTATCAAAAACATCGGCGTTTTCATTCGCAAACAAAACAGGTAAATGCTAAACAGGCAAACAAAATTGCTGAATAATATGCATTTTATTGATGATGGACCCCTGAATGGGTAAAAAATGTTTTACAACAGAGGCAAGCTCCTGGAATGAGGAAGCTGCGCAAAAATAAAACATAACTATACATCAGTATATACAAATGTCGGCAACGAGGCGTAGATGAACACCATGAGTTGATCCCTCTAAGACCCACTCGACTACGATACTTCTCCGACGCTTCAGCTTCGGAAGAGATCGATTTAGATAAACGGCCCTCAGGTCCTCCAAACCACCAAACAATGAAAGTCCACACGCGGAACGCAGTCATTTGCTTATTCAAATCCCTAACTTTTGCGTGAACCGCCCTTTACGGGTTTTCAGTTCACCGGGATACCCTTTTTTGCCGAAGCTACCCAGTGTAGGTTTTCGACTTCGCGGGTGTACATTTTTTCAATATATCCCTAACTTTTGCCTGAACCTTTTATTCTGTTTTTGGTTCGCCGGGATGCCCCTTTTTTGCCTGGACTCTTTCTTTTTTGTCCAGCGGGTCTCTTTCAAGCAAAGTATTTTTTAACTGCGTCCGCGTTCACCGAGGATGCAAAATCTTCACCATCCATCGTGGATAACAACAAAGCTCCTCCCGAGAAGACCTTGCTGACGACATACGGCCCTTCGTAATTCGGAGTCCACTTGCCCCGGTGATCGGAGTATGGAGGAAGAATCTTCTTCAGGACGAGATCACCCGTCTGAAAGCTTCTAGGACTCACCTTCTTATCATAAGCTTTCTTCATTCGGCTTTGGTACAGGCGACCAAATGCAATCGATGCTAACCTCTTCTCGTCCATCAGGCTGAGTTGGTTCAAGCGATTCGTAATCCATTCTGCCTCGTCGAGTTTCACATCAACCAAAACCTGCAAAGAAGGGATCTCCACTTCTAACGGTAGGACAACTTCCATACCGTACACCAAGGAGAAAGGAGTTGCCTCGGTTGAAGTACGTACCGTCGTACGATAACCGTGCAAGGAAAACGGCAGCATCTCGTGCCAATCTTTGTATGTCACAACCATCTTCTGAACAATCTCCTTTATGTTCTTATTGGCGGCTTCGACGACGCCATTCATCTTCGGCCGGTAAGGAGATGAGTTGTGATGTTCAATCTTGAAGCTCTGGCACAGCTCCTTCATCATCTTGTTATTCAAATTCGAACCATTATCAGTAATGATCCGCTCGGGAACTCCGTAACGACAGATGATGTCCCTCTTTATGAATTTAGCTACCACCTGCTTGGTCACATTAGCGTACGAGGCTGCCTCCACCCACTTGGTGAAGTAGTCGATAGCTACCAGAATGAAGCGATGACCATTGGATGCAGTGGGCTCGATCTTGCCTATCATGTCGATGCCCCACATGGAGAACGGCCACGGGGAGGACATGACATTCAACGGGCACGGCGGCACATGAACTTTATCAGCATAAATCTGGCATTTATGACATTTCTTCGCGAATCTGAAGCAATCCGACTCCATAGTCAGCCAGTAGTATCCTGCTCTCAGGATCTTCCTCGTCATGGCATGCCCGCCGGCGTGCGTACCAAATGTGCCTTCATGGACTTCTTCCATGAGCATACTCGCCTCTTTCTCATCTACACATCTGAGTAGCACGAGATCGTGGTTTCTCTTATACAACACTCCATCAGGATTGAGATAAAAGTTTCCAGACAGCCTCCGCAGAGTCTTCTTATCCTGGGTTGACGCACCCGCAGGATACTCCTTAGTCATAAGGAAGGTCTGGATGTCGTGGAACCATGGCTTGCCGTCGGCGGCTTCCTCGATTGCAAAGACAAATGCCGGTCTATCAAGATGCGAAAGAACAATTCTTGGAGCCTCATTCCAAAAATTGTCCTTATACATTGAAGCCAACGTGGCTAAGGCATCAGCCATCTGATTTTCAGCCCTGGGTACATGATGAAGTTCCACTCGATCGAAGAACGGAAGCAGCCTCCTGGCATAATTCATGTACGACACCAAATTCGCTTGACGAGTCTCCCACTCCCCTTTAATTTGGTTGATTACAAGCGCTGAGTCACCATACACGTCTAGATTCTTGATTCTCAAATCAATTGCCTCTTCTAGACCCATAATACATGCTTCATACTCCGCCTCATTGTTGGTAACTGGAAACGTCAGTCTCGCAGTAAACGGGATGTGGGCTCCGTGGGGAGTCGTGATGATAGCCCCGATACCACTTCCATAGGAATTAACCGCTCCATCGAATATCAACTTCCACTGAGATCTCCTATCTGGCCCCTCACCGGGCAACGGCTCATCGCAATCCTTCGCTTTGAGAAACATAATATCCTCGTCAGGGAATTCGAACTTCATCGGCTGGTAGTCCTCGATTGGCTGTTCGGCAAGGTAATCAGACAATACACTTCCCTTGATGGCCTTCTGGGAGACGTACTGAATATCATATTCCGTTAACACCATTTGCCACCTGGCAATCCTGCCCGAAAGAGCCTGCTTCTCGAAGACGTACTTGATCGGATCCATCTTCGAAATCAGCATAGTGGTGTGATTGAGCATGTACTGTCGCAGACGTTTGGCGGCCCAAGCTAATGCACAACACGTCTTCTCCAGCATCGAGTATCGAGATTCACACTCAGTGAACTTTTTACTCAAATAGTAAATGGCATGCTCTTTTCTGCCCGTCTCGTCGTGCTGACCGAGAACACACCCCATACTATTCTCCAGAACCGTCAGGTACATGATTAATGGCCGTCCAGCCACTAGGGGTATCAAGATTGGAGGTTCTTGAAGATACTGCTTTATCTTATCGAATGCCTTCTGGCAATCCTCATTCCAAGTAATCGCCTGATCTTTCCTTAAAAGCTTGAACATCAGTTCACAAGTGGCCGTGAGCTGAGAGATAAACCTTGCAATGTAGTTTATTCGGCCCAAAAAACCACGAACTTCTTTTTCTGTTTTCGGCGCTAGCATTTCTTGAATAGCTTTTATTTTCGCAGGATCAACCTCGATACCTCGTTCACTAACGATAAACCCCAATAACTTTCCGGACCGCACTCCGAAAGTGCACTTGTTAGGATTCAGCCTCAGCCTGAATTTCCTAAGCCTCTCAAAAAGCTTCAATAAGTTGACCAGATGCTCTTCCTCCGTTTGGGACTTTGCAATCATGTCATCAACATAGACCTCGATCTCATGATGAATCATATCATGAAACAAAGTTACCATTGCTCGCTGGTAAGTGGCCCCTGCGTTCTTCAGACCGAAGGGCATTACCTTATAGCAAAATGTTCCTCAGGGGGTGATAAACATCGTTTTCTCCATGTCCTCCGGTGCCATCTTGATATGATTGTAACCGGAGAAGCCATCCATGAACAAAAACACGGAGAACTGGGCTGTGTTGTCGACCAACACATCGATATGAGGCAACGGGAAATCGTCTTTAGGGCTCGCCCTATTCAAATCCCGATAATCGACGCACATGCATACCTTACCGTCCTTCTTCGGTACAGGCACTATGTTGGCGACCCACGGAGGGTAAGTGGTGACGGCTAAAAACCCTGCATCCAACTGCTTCTGGACTTCTTCTTTGATTTTTACAACCATATCTGGTCTCGTCCTCCTAAGCTTCTGCTTGACTGGAGGGCAATCTTCTCGCAACGGCAAGCGATGAACCATGATGTCCGTGTCAAGTCCGGGCATATCTTCATACGACCAAGCAAAGACGTCACTATACTCTCGAAGCATCTCGACCAATCTCTGCTTGACATCACTCTGCAGCGCAGCCCCTACTCTGACATTTTTGACGAGCTCTTAAGAACCCAGATTTACGATCTCAATATCCTCCTCGTGAGGCAGAATAACCTTTTCCGCTTGTCTCAACAAGCGGGCCAACTCTTCCGGAAGGTCTTCGTCTTCATCAATCTCATCCTCGGCGTGATAGATCGGGCAATCGAAGTCGTAGTGAGCCGTAGAGGGTCCAGAGTCGATGTCGTCTGTTATGTGGATCCTGCAATAACAAGGGTTAAGTTTAAAACAAGAATATGCAGGTTAGCACAAACCCCGTTGCCATTTTACTGTTTTTCAAAATAAACATAAAATAGGAATAACAGAGAACACAATATTTGAGTACGAAGAAAACGCCTTTGATTTATTAACAAAATGCATGTACATAATCCAACAAGGCCCTGACAATAAAACCACTATGCCCCGGGTAGGACATAGGGTTGTACAATGATTGTAAAAAGTAAATCATTACTCTTCACTTGTCAGCTGGATAATTTCCTTGATGGTCTAATTGTTGAGGCGCTCGCCCGGCTTGCTTGGCTGAATCCAAGCGTCAAGATCACAATCGCTATCCCCGCTGTTTTCCGACGCCGCGTTGATGCTTTCGAAGATCACTCCGCCACTGGTAAATAGGATCGGCCCCTTACCACGAGACGTGTTGCTAGACGAAGAAGATGAAGCTTCAGCTTCAGGAGAATACCCCAATCCAAACTTATCCTGCTTGATCGGTATCTCCAAAATATGCCCCCAGCCTGGGGTAGAACCGGCTTCGACGACGGCCCGAGCTTCTTTGAATGAGGAGAGATTCATCTCTTGCTTCTCTGTGACGACAAGAGCTACCTCTTTCACCTTAACGGATTCAAATGCTTGGCAGAGAGTTTCATGGATTTCGCCATCCATTTCAACATACTTAAAGGATGACAAGTGGCTCACCATAATATCCTCCTCACCGCACACGGTTACTATGCTTCCCCCGACAGCATATTTGAGCTTTTGATGCAACGTGGACGTCACGGCACCAGCAGCGTGGATCCATGGACGACCTAAGAGGCAACTGTAGGCAGGCATGATATCCATGATATAAAAAACCGTGTCAAACGTTTCCGGACCAACTTGAATCGGCAGTGTCAACTCTCCGAAAACGTGGCGCTTAGTTCCATCAAATGCCTTCACCACCAGATCACTGGGCGTGCAAAGCAATCCACGAGTGTCCAACTTCATTAATGCCTTCTTCGGAAGCACATTAAGCGACGAACCCGTGTCCACCAGGACATGCGACATGATTGTGCCCCTGCACTCTATCGAGATGTGCAAGGCGCTGTTGTGATCTCTCCCTTTAGGAGTCAGCTCTAAATCTGTGAAGCCTAGCCCATTGCCAGCATTAACATGGGCTACCACCTCTTCTAGCTGATTCACTGATATCTCTTGCGGTACGTAGGCAGCGTTCAATACCTTCAGTAACGCGTTGCGGTGCGCTTCAGAACACAACAACAAATTGAGAATAGAAATCTTTGACGGAGTCTGATGAAGATGGTCTACAATCTTGTAGTCGCTCTTCTTGATTAACCGCATGAACTCTTCGGCATCTTTGACTAGCAAATCCTTCTTTGCCCCACAAGGGACCTCTTCGACGGCTTTGCCTTTACCCTTATCAGCAGCATCAGCTCTGACCACTTTCTCTGCCACAGCCTCTGTCGGTGCAAACACTCTTCCGCTTCGAGTAATACCACTGACTCCTGCGAGATTCTGCACAGTCGACCCATACGACTCCAACTCTAACTTCTGACCATTGCAATAGACTTCGGCGCCATAATGCCACGGAACGGCGTTAGTGCTCTCGAATGGGATCGGCCCAGCTCTGGTAATAGTGATTGTAGGCGGTCGGGACGCAGAAATAGTAATAGGCTGACGAGGAATGGTGATGGTGGCGACTTCATCGGCCTGCTCTAACACTACCTCTCCTGATACACCTTCAGCTCTTCGGCTGAACTGCAAAATACCCTCAGTCATCAGACTTTGGATACCTTCTACCAGCTGCTCACACCCATCAGAATGTGTAGCACAACCCATGCATAACTTTCCGCATCCTGGAAAGAACCCTTTCTTCAACAACTTAGCTTTGACGAAACTAAGCGGCGTCTTTAAGTCTTTGACATCAGTCAACAGATCCGCACTCTCCTTTTCGATAATGGCGTTCACTCTGCCTCCCCTATGATGAGGCATAGGGTTTTTGGTGACATTGGGCACATTATCGGAAAAGTTAATAATCTTGGCATCTACCAGGTCCTGCACCTTGTGCTTAAAGGCTTTGCAGTTCTCAATCGTATGGCCTGGTGCCCTTGTATGGAAATCGCAAGTGGCATTTGCGTCATACCCTGGTGGTGGTGCCCCTGTCAAGGGAGCCATCATCCTCTTCTGAACCAACTGGAGCTGAAGCAAAGTCTGCAAGAGTTGCGCATACGACATGGGTGGTGCTTCGAAGTGGCGGTTTGCCAAAGGAGCCCGATTCTGGTATTTTCTATATCCCTGCTGATTCGGTTGCTGTTGTTCTTGCTGCTGCGGTTGTGGAGCTGCTGGGATATTTATACTGGCTATTTGCTGCTGAGGGCCCTTGCCCTTTCTCCGAGCGTTGGTGACGGCGCTTGCCTCCCCTTCTCGACGTTTACCAGCATAAGGTTTCTTTCCACCTCCTCCAGTTGAGGATGATTCACCTTGAATTTTTCCGATCTTAATACCATTCTCGACGTGCTCGCCCATAGTGATGAGAGCTGAGAATGTCCCAGACATGCCACTGACTAGCTTTTCATAGTAGATCCCAGGAAGGGTAGCCACAAACATCTGCACGAGCTCGCGCTCAACCATCGGCGGTTGAACCCGAGCAGCCAACTCACGCCACCGCTGGGCGTACTCCTTAAAGCCTTCGTTATTCCGCTGCGAAAGGTTCTGGAGTTGGACTCGGTTTGGGGCCAAGTCGCTATTGTACTGATAGTGGAGGACAAACGTTTCAACGAGATCTTTCCAGGTGCGCACGGTAGTGGGCTCCAAACCCATGTACCACTCGAGGGACGGACCAGAAAGACTATCTTGGAAGAAGTGCATCAGCAACTTCTCATCGTCGGAATAGGCAGACATCTTTCTATAATATGATCGAAGGTGGACACGAGGGCAAGTAGTACCCTTATACTTCTCAAAGACAGGCACCTTGAACTTAGGAGGTACCTTGAAATCAGCGATTAACCCCAGCTTGGACATATCAACGCCCAATGCATTCTGATTCTCAATATCTCTCATTTTATCTTCAAGTGCTTTGAACCTGAGCCGAGCTTCAGCATTCAACTCTGCTTCCGCACCTCTTTGAGAAAACACATCATCCTAATGATCCTCAAGCCACGGTTGAGGCACCAACAGATTCCCGACGCCAGCATTGCCGTTGACCGGCCCGATGTTGACATTAGCTCCCAGACTACCATTGCCGACGCCCGTCGCATTGAGTCCGATATTGGCCATCACATTGCCATTAGCACTGCCGTTGCCCCCGGCAACAGGAACAACATTCTGCGGAGTATCCACTGGAGGAGGAGTGGGCACAGCCCCGCCATGAAGTATGTCGTTACTATCAACCTTGGAGATCAAAGGTTGAACCAAAGTCCGGAGCTGGTCCTGACCATTAGCGACTACCTGCATCAGTTCCATAAAACGATCCATCCGTTCACGGAGCTCCTGAACATCTGACTGCACTTGATCCATGATCCTTGTCTGATTAGCTCGAGTTGAATAACGGTGAATGAGTCTCTGATCAATCCTGGAGACCGGAAACAGCTTGGAACCTGTGAACCTGAAAAAAACCTGCAAACACTAAAAGGTTAGGAAAAACAACAAAATGTACGCCATGCAAATGCTTCATGCAGATGCATACGTGTGTCTGTGTGCTTGGGAGATTTCCCCCGATCCTAGTGCCTTAGTGCCAGTGCTGGTAATAATAATAATAAGAAGAAGAAGTCCGAGCCCCAATCATGGAAACATCAATCTCATATATATATGGAAAGCCTATCAAGGCAGTACATAGCATCAGCGAGTACAAAACAAATCAACAGCGTGACCTCATCCAACAAGTCTGGTGATGGTCAGCATACAGCAAAGATCAAAACAAGAGGAATACAACTAGTCAAGTACGGCCACGGGCGCGATACTCTGCTAATAACTCCTTCGTCTCTGGATGATCTGGCAAAGTGAGCAACCCTTCGACAAGTAGTTCCCTCTGCACAATGGTATACTGAAGCCCCTGAACTGAACTTTCCCATGCTCCTTCGCCGAAGCAATCTTCCAGTTTCCGCTTCTTAGACTCAAACTTCAGCTTGCACTCCTTCAGGTTGGCAAGGGCTTTGTTGAGTTGGCCTTCGGCGGCGTACCTGCGGGCGGTTTCTTCATCAAACCTTCGCTCACTGTCCTTTACCTCGGCTTCCAGCTTAGAGATCTGCAACATCAGTTTATCCTCTCACTCCTTCCTGGTGGCCAGGGAAGCCTTCCAGTGCTGGTCGAACTTAGATATCCTCCGATATGCCTCGTCCAAATGCTGCTTCTTCGTAGCTAGTACATCATTAACAGCCCTGAAGTCCTGACCCAGGCGCTCACGATCGGCTATCTGCTTTGCCAGGTCTGTACCCAGTTGGTTCACCAACTCTGTTTGCTTTTTGAAAGCATGAACGACCTCGTTCCTTTCACTTCGAAGCTGAGCTAACTCCTTCTCCAGTTCTGCGTTCGCCCGCTTCAATTCATCCCGCTCAGCTAATACCTGGTTATGCTGATGAACGGACACAGTAGTAGGCTCTTCGACTGGTGGAGGACTCTCTGGTCTGGCATGAGGAAATGGCATCCCTATAGCGTTGGCTCTGGCTCTGATCCAAGATGAATAAGGAGGGTAGGCTTGACTGTTGCTCTTTCCCAACAAAGGCTTTCCTCTCTTGCCGATACTGTTCCACGCACGCTGAAGCTTGGACAACAAATCCCCTTCTAAAGTACTCGTGAGGTACAAAGATTCCTGTACCTCTTCCTCCTTCGGCGGAGTCCTCAAAGCATATGCGAACTGACGAACTAGCAACGACGGATTGTAGTTGATGCAACCCTTCCTACCTATCAGAGGTACATTAGGAAACCCACTACAACTGAAGATCACTTCAGTACCTAACCTGTCTCTGTCGAACCAGTCGATATCTTCTGCAGACAAACTCATCAGACGCTCAGGCCACTCAGCTGTGGCTGCAGACAAGACGAAAGAACCCCTCTTGGGCAAATGACTATCAAACCATTTGTACAACAACGGTACGCAGCATGAGACATTCTTCCCTCTCCGGTTCTTATTCTTGTAGTGCACTGAGTGATAAACGTCTCCGATCAAAGTAGGGACTGGATTCCCTGAGGCGAAGATGTGAAACGCATCAAAGTCTACGAAATCAGGCATGTTGGGGAATAGGATAATGCCATATATGCATAAAGCGAGGATGGCATTGAACGCGTCCCAACATCTGTCCTTAGCACACTGCTGAGCCTTAGCTACCAGAAACTGCAAGGAGAACCCAGGAACCTTGTTCCAACTAGTCACTACTAACTCTGAGGCGTCCAAATGAAGTGAAGAAGCTAAACCAGCCAGATCAGGCTCAACATCCATGTGGACAAAAGGCATCTGCCTTTTGATAGGCACACCCAGCAAATCAGCATACTCTTCCAACGTCGGCGCGAGAACGAAGTCCTGAAAAGTGAAACATCTCAGTGGAGGGTCATAGAACTGCAACAGAGCATGTAACCCATTCAGCTCGAACGTAGAAGGCTTGCAAACCAGACTGAGCAACCGGCCATAAGACTTCCTGAACTCATCCTTCACAGAATCACCTGCTAGAGCTATCAAACCAATCAATTTCGACACATCAGGGGTCGGGAACTTGTACGCAACAGTCTTCCTGAGAGAGGCCATAACAATATAATAGGAGGCAAGAAATCCTGGATCAGGGAAACGGTACCTGCACACAGACACACGTTAATGAAATGCAAATGTCATGCAAACTAATGCAAAATGCAGTCATGCAATAATATATCCGGGTAGCTGCTGTGGAGGTTCTGTATCAACAATCACTGATGAGAAGAAAACCCCGGTGCAAGACCACTGATCTGATCTGCTAAGAATAACCATCTGATAGGACGATATACATAGGATCAAAATTCTGCTCTGTCGAGAACAAATGTCTGATAATAAGGACCTCAGATGTATGATCAAGAAATATCTGCTGATGAAGTCTTCAGACCCCAAATCAAAAATCTGCCCTATCAAGAACAATCATACAGCTGCTGATGAGATCTTCAGACCCCACTCAAAATCTGCTCTATCAAGAACAAACAACATCAGCTGATGAGATCCTCAGACCCCAGAAATATGCTCTATCAAGAACAAACCACTGATGACAATACTCTGATCAAACCTGCTCTATCAAGAACAGACATACACCTGATGCTAAGATCCTCTGATCAAAACCTGCTCTATCAAGAACAGACAAACACCTGATGATAAGATCCTCTGATCAAAACCTGCTCTATCAAGAACAGACAAATATGCAACTGCGAAACCCTGGTACCAACATAACTGATTCACTGTCAAGAAAACCAGGTAATCTGAAGGTCAAAGTTTCCTGCAATAAACCCGATCCCACTCACAGGTATGGACCTAAACTGACTCAAGGTACGGCATCCTATGCGTTCATCAGCGTCACAGACTTTCAAGAGGGGTGATACAATACCCAGAAGGTGTGACATCACCAGCTCATGAAGAGGCCTCACTTAGCTGAATCACAAATGATCGGTCCCCAGAGTCGACAATCCACCAAACCAGCAACCGTCTCAACCCAAAGGGTTGAAAGTGAAGCCAACCGGATGAACCTCGTCTAAGCATGGATTTCATGAGACACTAGTGCCTGCAAAGCAAGCACGCGCCCACTAATTTCCACTCTAATTCTATGGTGCACTCAAGCCTGGGTCTGGCTTCTCACTCATCAGAACTCCCATCCCACAGCAGCACGAATAATCATATTATACTGAAAATAAAAATGCGGGAAATAAAGTGCGAGAAGTAAAATGCGATAAATAACCGCAACCCAACAAGTAAACACACAAGCGTTAGGATTGACTCTCGCAGGGAACCGTTGGAGTCCCCAGCAAAGTCGCCAGCTGTCGCTTGCGCGAAAATAAGGTGCCAGCACAACAGAAGAGTCGCCACCTTTCTTTATTTATCCCTCAGAGCGGGAAAGGAAACAATCGGAAAAACCTAACGAAAAAGGGGTAAGACAAGGTCTTCGCAACCATTGTCTGGGTTCGGGAGTCGGTTACGCAAGGGGAAGGTATTAGCACCCCTCACGTCTGTCGTACTCGACGGGATCCACGCTTGCTGGTTTACTTGGACGGGTTGGTTTTATTCTACCTACCTATCAAGGCTGGCTGAAAAAGAAAAGAAAAATGACTCGGCAAAGCGTCGCACTTTATGCCTACGTATTCTCATCAGAGAATGAGAAATCAAAGTCAACGTAGTTCGGCCTACGAAGGGTTATGAGGGAAGGTAGCTCGCCAAGACTTTGCCATCTTGTGCCTACGTACTCTCAACAGGTATGAGAGATCAGAGCATACGTAGTTCGGGAAACTACGGTTTATTTCCTGTCTTTTACGAAAGAAGTGTTTTTTATTGTGTTTGTGATTTCAACCGCACTAGAGACTATGACCTGAGAGTGAATGCGTCGCATGTCACCCAAAGGGTACCATACTAAACATCCAGACTGTGGAAAAGAAACGCTCCCACAATCCTTTCTCGGATAGCTTAAGGCTCGTAACGTACGAAAGAAATCATTCATAATTACTGTATCTTAAACTGTTTTGAGATGAGAAGAGAACAGGCCCAACTAGGAGGGAGACTATCAAGTCCTACTGTTATCATGCCATGGATTCATCCTATGGTTGAGGTTTGAACAGGGAACTCCTAGAAGTTATCATGCATAGGTTTCAACCTAAAAGTCTATCATCAAATCCTTATCAAAGGAAATGAGAGTCCTAAGAGATCATGTCAATGATACGCCAAAACAGACAAAGCATCAGCTTAACAGTAAAATGCATGCAATGCAAGTGAGGGAGGAAATGTGTGTAGGGCTTCAGCCTCCACAAGCTCATCTCAACCTCAAGCCAGTCATGAAATAACAGTAATCATACTGAAACATAAACAACATGCTATCAAGCAATAAACAGTAAACTGCAATCATACAGATAAAATGAAATAAAATGCCATCAGGCAAACAAACCACATGGGCAAGGGAGCTGGGCTCTACCGAATACCCGCAAGCAAAGCCACGCAGTAACAATACAATCAGAGGGAGAAACTCAACCTCTAATGCAATCATGCTCCTAGATTCTACTTATTCTAGATGAACTTAATCTAATGCAACAGACAAGTCAAGCGAAACACACAATACAGAAAAGAAAAAACAGAAGAAAGCCTCAGCTCCTCCAGCAGCAACTCAGTCTTCAGACTTCAATCCTCAACTGCTTTCCAGGTATCAACCCTACAACATGAGTTTCAACTCATCTTCTCCCTTAAGCTTCAGCTTCTTTGATCAGCTCCACCTTCAGGCTTCACCATCTTCAGGGATCTTCAAGTATCAACTTGATCTTCATGCTCCCCAAGCTTCAGCTGGAATAGCAGTCTTCAAGGATTCATCCTCTTCAATAACATTCAATGAAGTCTTCATCTTCATGCTTAAGCTCTGACATCTCTCCAGAATAATCAAAACCAGTGAAAATCACTTACTGGATAAGCTGGGGGATATTGAACTGCTTATTTGATCACCAAAGGTGACCTATAAGGGTTCAACATCAAGTGAAGGGTTCCCTCAAAAGTTCTACCTCCTGGGTATAGCACTTATCCCTCCAAAGGAGAGAGGTGTATACCCTGGAAGGACTTTGAATCATGGGGAGGAATGGATGTGAAGAATACTATCCATGTTTGAGAAAGAAATTATCTACATCTAAGCTCTTCCTAATCCTAACCCTAAAACAAAACAAAAGAAGAAGAAGAACAAGCTCCTCAAGCTCCTCCATGCCTCTTCCAATCTTCTATTATGCTCCACTAAGCTCCACAATGAGATTCCAAGCTCCTCAAGCCAAAGGAAACTCCAAAGCAAAACAAACTAAACAAAACTTGCCCTAAAGGCCACACAAACAATCATTCAATTCAAAAATCAACCAAAAATAGTATATTATTCTATTAAATCCTAATATAAATGCTAGGGGACCCTAAATAACTACCCTTAAGTCCCATATATTCCCCATATACTAAATTGCCCTATAAAACCTAAATCTAAAATTGTTTTTGACCTATACTAAAGTTTTAATCAAATTCTATACTACTTAGAACCACCTAATTAAAACTACCCTAACAATTACCACAAAAATATGAAATTAAATCAGGGGGAACCTAAACCATTCATCTAATCATCCTAAAAAGATTGAACTCAAAATCCTAAGGGAACTACCCTAATTAAAATCTACAAAATCATGCATCAACTAAAAGAATTAAAAAAGCAATTAAAAGTAAAATACATGAAAAAATATAAAAATGAAATAAAATGGCTATTTTATGATTTTATATTTTTCTAGACAAAAAATGGAAAATGGGAAAAAAAGTCTCATTAAAAAATATGCATTTTTCATTTTGTTATGAATTTTTGAAGATTAAAGAAATTTGGAGAAAATTATAATATGAGAAATGATGAGGGGTATGAAAAGCAATGATATTAAGTTGCCATCATGAACTGGGCCCATACTGGGGGTGCCAAGAGCAAGGCGCGCCTGGGCCCATGGTATTCAGAAAAAAAACAAATTAAAGCTAAAGAAAAACAAAAAAAAACGGTGCGAATAGCAGGTGTTTATAGTTAAAAATCAACTGGGCTTGGAAATGGGGGTGGGGAAAGCAAATTCGCTAAAGCCCATGCTGGTTCATTAATCAAAACGCAACATTTTGCTTCAGCCTCTCCCTCCAATTTCGTGCTTTGAATCCTGGCCGTGGGATCACTTCCTTGGTCAATTGGTCCACACGCGATCAATGGTTCAGATTGTGTCTTCTTCCTTGGTCCATTAGGGTTTAGAACCTCCATGAAAACATAAACTCCATGCATCAATCTTCCTCACCTTCGTTCTCTCTCATTTCTCCATCAAATGCCACGATCCAAGAACCAATCTTGACTAGAATTTTACGTAGAACACAACCATGCCATTGGATTCCATTGAAACAAACTACATCGTGCAAACCGAACGGTACAATTCCATGAATCCAAATTTTCTTCAGTTTTCAACCATCACAAAACTCAACAATCTTTATATATAATTAATCCTTATGCCATGCTGATTAAAACCAACCAATTCTCGTGCATTATAACCTCCTAAATCAATCATTCTAACTCCATCAAGAATTAACCACCATGGAAGAAACCTCACCAATTGGTCTTAAACTCATCCAAATGAATCACCTAATGGTCTCTAATGGTTTCACAACAAGAACTAACCCTAGCCATGCCTAAATTAGAGTGTGGAAGTGGTTTTGCTTACCTTGTTTCTTGCAATGGTAGGTGGTGAAAAGCTTCGAATCAAGCCTTGTAGATCTTCAAGGATAGTCCTTAGGTGATGAACAATACTCTGCTTGCACAAGATTTGATGGAGATGGCTTGAATCTCAAGATCCAATCCCTTTTGCTCCTTTGCAACTTCACTTGGAAAGCTCTCAATTCTTCATCAATGGGGTTGCAAATCAAGATGAATACACTCAACAATGATTGTAGAGATGATTTGTGTGGAAAAATGGAAGGGTAATGAAGAGAAAAATGAAGTTTCAATACAATTTGCAAAATGGAATGTTTTGGTTCAATTTCTATTCTCTACCACCATTAACATCAACAATCACCAACCTTGAATCAATGCAATTCATATTCAATATATAGACTGATTTGGAAAGGTCTAGAACCATCTAGATCAATCTAGTAGAAACTTGAACTTTCATGAAATGATACTTTGCATTTCCATTCTCACCATATGATATATCATGACAAAAACCCTTACAACTTGAGTAGTTATCTTCATTTTCTCCTTACATGAGATTTAGGATAATACACAATGCATATTTCCCTTATTCATTAAGCTTTTCCTTGTTTTGGTTTGGTATGCCATTATGCAAGCAACCAAATTACAAAGCAACCCCAAAATTTAAGCCTCAAATCAAAATTGTGGCTGAACCATTGTTCTTAAAATGTCCTTTGGAGTCAAAATGACCTATCATATGACATGGTTAGGATTTATAGCTTGGATTTTATGATTTTCCATTTCACTTGAATTAACTTATGCCTCATTTTTAGGCCATTTTTATCACTTTTTGATATGAGCCTTTTCAACATCTCATGACCACCCTAATAGCCTTAAAACATCATTCTAAGCAACTTTAATGTTGAAGATATTTCCATTTGAAGCTTGGAAGTAGGAGATATGGCCTTATGCTTGAAATGACCTATAACTTCCAAATGACCAAAATGCCCTTGGCTTGTCAAAGCCATAAGTTGAGTTCTACAAATCCTATCAAGGACTTATAGTACTCTATAGAAATCTAAGAAGATGCTCTTCAACATTCATGTTGACCAAGAGACCATAGGAATCATCCTACTAGGGTAAAAGTTGTCTGCAAGTTGGGTGACTTTCAAGGACCCAGATTCACATACCTCAGATGACCTGTAATTTGTCAAAACCATAACTTGAGCTCTGCACATCCTATCAAGGACTTCTACCACTCAAATCAAATCTAAGAACAATCTCTACAACATTCATGTTGTGGGGAAGATGAGATGACAATCACATCTTGAGCTAAAACTGCCTGGAAGATAGGGATCAAACTAGGGGATTTTACACTGTCCATCCTTAGAAACCCTAGCTTAAAACTTCTCAAACTCCTCAATCATGATGAGTTGGTCTAGGAATCATCCTTATAGTATCTCAATACATCATTCCATGATCCCATGGCTCTTGGATTAGGTCTCAACCCTCTCCAAATCATTAGTTGACCTAGGGTTGACCCAGTCAAACCCTAATTCTACCATTCATGGTTGAATCTTCTGAATTCTTGCACAATGACCTCTCTGGGCTTCATGATGGCTTTCAATACATCTCATAAACTTTATCAAAGCTTCAAGTCTATCCTCATAGTCTCAGAATCATCTGAGGAGCACCCACAACTCTCAAGTTATGAAGCACACAACCTTGGTTTCAACCAATTCTTCTGAGGATCTCTTAAGCTCTCTGACAAAGGTATCAACCTTCAAACACTTGATGGGTAAATAAATGTTGGTCAAATTTTAGGGTGCAACAAAACTCACTTGGAGTGCTACGCACGCCAAGTGTTTGATAAATTGTCTAAACCAAAATTCTCTTGTGTTGTCCATATAATTTGTTGGCATTTTGAGGCATTGGAACTAGTCTTACTAATTAGTGATATTAATCAATTGATAGTGTGACTAGTGTGGTGATTCTCTTTGCTCATTATCATATCCATAAGGCTAGACGCATATCTGGTCTTCTAATAACGGTTCGTCATAGACGGTAACTTTTCCACGACCGCTTCCGCATATCAAATATTTTTAAAACCAATTTTTATTGGTAGCGCCGACTGATTTTTTAATTGGGATCTATTCAACCCCCCTCTAGATCTGTGCCATCGTCTAACAAGTGGTATCAAGAGCACCGGTTCACTCCGTGCTTCAAGTATAAATTTGTAGAAAATGGCTAACTAACCTAAAGGGGCTTATAATAGAGCTCCCATTTTTAATGGAGAAAATTACAGTTATTGGAAGGACTGTATGCAGGTGCACATTAATTCCATAGATAGAAAAGTGTGGAATGTTATTCTCAATGGTCCAATAGAAATAACTATGACCAATACGAATAATGAGATTGTGCCTATGCCCGAAGCACAATGGACCGATGATGATGAAAAGAAATATAATTACGATTGGAAAGCCAAAAATATTCTGATCTCCTCACTAGGAGTTGATGAATATTATAGGGTTTCTCATTGTTTTACGGCAAAGGCTATGTGGGACTCATTGCAAGTCGCCCATGAGGGGACCAATGATGTTAAGCTAGCGAGAATCAACACACTACCACAAGAGTTTGATCTCTTTTACATGCAGCAAGGGGAAACCATTGCGGACATGCAAAAGAGATTCGCTCATCTCATCCATAAATTGCATTCACTAGGTAGGTCAGTGGCCAATGATGTTGCTACTAACAAAATTTTGAGATGTCTTAACAGGAAATGGCAGTCGAACGTAACCGCCATCAAAGAAGCAAACGACCTCACAATTTTGGATCTCACAACATTGTTTGGAAAGCTGCAGGAGCACGAACAAGTTCTCCTAAGCCTAGAGCAACATGAAAAGAAAGAAAAGAAGGACAAAAAAAAGATAACTGAAAAGAAATCCATTGCTCTCAAGACTTCTTCCTCAAATTCTCAATCCAAGGAGCATAGTGATTACACGTCGAGTGACGACAAAGAAGATGACAAGAGTGAGGACATGGGGCTGTTCGTAAAGCGTTACAACCGCTATATGAGAAAGAACGACATTCAACACTCCAAGAAGAACCTTGTCAACTTCCGAAAGCAATCTAGGTACTCTAGAAATGATGACACCAAGGGGAATAAAACAAGAGGGTCATGTTACACCTGCGGAAAGACCGGACATTATAAACCGGATTGTCCATTGAACAAAAAGGGCAAAGAAAAGGAATCAAATAGATCACATAAGAAGCAATCAAAGCCGAAGAGAGCATATATAGCTTGGGAAAGCGATAGTGATTCCTCCGAGGACGAAAGCTCAAGTGATGAAGATGAATCCATAAATTTATGTCTTTCTGCTCACTAAAAGAATAAGAAAAAACAGGTACAACATGCTAAATGTGAAAATTCCTATAACATGTCTCATTTTGAATTACAAGATGCATTTAATACTTTGCATTGTGAAGCAAAAGAAGCCTTTAAAAGGCTTGCCTCAAATAAGCAAATTTTTGTTCACTTAGAGAAAAAGATCCATGAGTCCGAAAGAAAACTCGAGGCACTTAAAGCTTCCATAGTGGAAAGTACTAAAGCAGGTTGTGAGGATCTAAGGAGTAGAATAATTAACTTTAGGTGTGACACTTGTTACATTTGGAAAAATAAAGTTAGAACCCTAAATGCCAAACTTAACAAGGCTCTTGAGCCCAAAATTACTTTTGCTATCGAAAAATCTGATTTTAGAAAAGTTATGGTGAATCCATATCAAAAATAAAAATATGTTATAAGAGATCAAGATAGAAAAGGCAATTCAAAAGTTAATTTTTCTTGTCTATATTGTTGTAAGAAGGGTCATTCAATTGCTAAGTGCCGCTTTAGGAAATTTTTAGTTCCTAAAGGTGTTTATTAATGGTTGCCCAAATACGACCATTTTGTTACTCATAACTTAGGACCCAATAAGCCATTGGGTACCTCCTCTTGTTAATTGATTTTTCATAGGTACAACGTCTTGAGACCACCGAGAGAAGATGGGTTCTTGATAGTGGCTGCTCAAGACACATGACAGGAGACATATCTCTCTTCATCGACTTCGTGGAAAAGAAGAAGAGGTATGTAACCTATGGAGATAACAATCGCGGTGCAATACTTGGTAAAGGTAGTGTAGGTAACCCTTCTTCCACTACTATATCTGATGTATTACTTGTCGAGGGTCTTAAACATAATCTCATTAGCATTAGCCAATTATGCGACGAAGGATACAATGTATCATTTTCAAAAGAATGTTGCAAAATTGTGCATAATGATGAAATGAAGAGTGTGTTTAATGGCCTAAGAGTAAACAATGTCTATATGCTAGACTTGAATGAAGTATCTTTGACAAGTGACAAATGTCTCATGGCAATGAGTGAAGACTCATGGTTATGGCATAGACGTTTAACACATGTCAACTTTGACTTGCTTAACAAGGTAGTTTCCAAAGATCTAGTCCTAGGTCTGCCCAAAATAAAGTTTACCAAGGATCACCTTTGTGATGCTTGCCAAATGGGAAAGCAAACAAGGATCTCTTTTAAATCTAAAAATATCGTTTCAACTACGAGACCTCTCAAGCTTCTCCATATGGATTTATTCGGGCCATCTAGAATTAAAAGCCTAGGTGGTAACTATTACGGTTTTGTAATAGTTGATGATTTTTCTAGACTCTGTTGGACTATCTTCTTGGCTAGCAAGAGCGATACATTCGCCGCCTTTGAAAGATTTGCTAAGCTTTCCCAAAATAAATTAAACACAAACATTGTAGCAATTAGGAGTGACCATGAAGGTGATTTTGAAAACTATTTGTTTGAAGAATATTGCGGTAAACACGGAATTAATCACAACTTCTTCGATCCACGTACTCCTCAACAAAATGGGGTTATGGAGTGCAAAAATCAGATTTTAGAAGAATTAGGAAGAACAATGATCAATGAAAGTGCATTACCTAAATATTTTTGGGCCGACGCCATAAGTACGACATGTTATGTTTTAAATACGGTGCTCATCCGCCCCATCTTAAACAAAACACCATATGAACTTTTAAAAGGGCGCAAGCCAAATGTATCTCACCTACATGTCTTTGGTTGCAAGTGTTTTGTGTTGAATAATGGAAAGGAAAACTTAGGCAAGTTTAATTCCAAGGCTGACGAAGGTATCTTCCTCGGATACTCTCAGTCAAGTAAAGCTTATAGAATTTATAATAAGAGATTACTTACTGTTGAAGAGCCTGTACATGTAACCTTTGATGAATCTTATCCAAGAGACGTCGGAAAAGGTAGTGTTGTTCATGGTGCAGGTACATCTATGGAAGACATACTCAAAGGTGTCGAGCCGGTAATTGATCAATCCGACCAAGCCACATTTGAGGAGGAGAAAGATGACCGCCATGAGGAAACTGAGGAAGTTAATCCATCTACAAAAGATGATCTCCCTCCAGCTTGGAAGTCTTCCAAGGACCATCCAATCGACAACATCCTCGGTGATATCTCAAAAGGAGTTACGACTCGGTCTAAGATAAGTAATTTCTGTTATCACTTCGCTTTCGTTTCACAAATGGAACCTAAAAAACCTAAAGACGCCTTACTCGATGAGCATTGGTTTTTATCTATGCAAGAGGAACTTAATCAGTTAAAGAGAAATGAGGTTTGGGAACTTTTCCCTCCTCCGCGAGGTCATCGAGTAATCGGCACCCGATGGGTGTTTAGGAACAAGTTGGATGAAAACGGGGTAATAACCCGAAATAAGGCGCGTTTAGCCGCGCAAGGGTATAACCAAGAGGAAGGCATTGACTATGAGGAGACTTATGCGCCGGTTTCCCGACTCGATGCTATACGCCTTTTACTTGCCTTCGCTTGTGCGAAAAACTTTAAGCTATTTCAAATGGAGGTAAAAAGTGCATTCCTTAACGGTTATATTAATGAAGAAGTTTATGTTGCACAACCTCCGGGTTTTGAGTCTCATGAATATCTCGATCATGTATACAAGTTAAAACAAGCCTTGTATGGACTCAAACAAGCTCCTAGAGCTTGGTATGAGCACCTAAGCAAGTTTCTACTTGATCAAGGGTATTCAAGAGGCAAAGTCGACACAACCCTCTTCATTAAGCGTCAAGGAAAACACTTAATCTTGGTGCAAATTTATGTTGATGATATTATATTTGGATCAACTAACATGAATCTCATAAGAGAGTTTTCTAACCTGATGCAGGAGGAATTCAAGATGAGTATGATGGGGGAATTCACATACTTTCTTGGATTACAAATCAAACATCTTGAGGAAGGAACGTTTGTAAGTCAAACAAAGTATTGTCTTGAGCTCCTTAAGAAGTTTGACATGGAAAATTCCAAAGCCTATTGACAAACCAATGCCGACTTGTGAAAATCTGAATAGAGACGAAAGCGATAAGGACGTAGAGGTAAAAAGATATCGAGGTATGATCAGTTCACTTCTTTATCTTACCGCCTCTAGACCCGATATTATGTTCAGTGTGTGCATGTGTGCTCGATATCAATCGGCTCCTAAGGAATCCCATTTAAAAGCTGTTAAGCGCATACTTCGATACCTATCGAGTACTCTGAAGTATGTGTTATGGTATTCCAAAGAAAATGATTGTTTGTTGGTCGGCTTCTCCGATTCCGATTTTGCCGGGTGCAAATCGGATACGAAAAGTACTAATGGTACTTGTCACCTATTTTCAAATTCTTTGGTTAGTTGGCATAGCAAGAAACAAGTTTTTGTTGCCTTGTCAACCGCTGAAGCGGAATACTTTGTCGCCGACAGTTGTTGTGCTCAAGTCTTGTTGCTTAAGCAACAATTGTCTGATTTTAACTCAAACTTGAACATATTCCTATTTTTTGTGACAATACAAGTGCCATTAATCTTACCAAAAATCCTGTGTTGCATTCAAGCACCAAGCATATCGAAATTCAACACCATTTTCTTAGGGATCATGTGGAGAAAGGCGATGTTGTTTTTGAACACGTTGACACTAAAAACCAACTAGCAGACATTTTCACAAAGCCGCTAGCTACCAAACCTTTCTTTCATATCCGACGAGAACTTGGTATTCTCGATATTTTGGATCGTGCTTCATAATATTGCTTGCACATTTTTTATTCATCTATGGTTATACATAATTTGATATCTAACAAATTGAAGTTGTTGTAAGTATACTTGTATAATCCATTGAGCTACCTTTGGCATGAAGGTGATGTCGTTCCTTAGCTCTCTCTCTATCTCTCTCTCAACTCTCATGTTCACAAGATTGCATCATATTATGTGTTAAAATTGTCATATATGACCTATTATAGGTATCATGTCTGTTTGATTGCTTGATAGTTGTTATGGCTAAGTATTTATGTATCAATTGTTGCTTATATGTGCATAAATATGAAAACTTGCATATTTTGTCTGCATGAGTCGACCCAAAATAGGGTGCGGTCGACTCACAAAAAGGTCTCAAAAATTGAAACTCTGCTCAGGTCGACCTATGGTCGACACATACCTTTAAGATTTTGAACTTATGAATTTTAACACAGTATGCGTCGATGCATACAAAGGAGCGGTCGACGCATCACTCGCAAACCTGTCAAATTTTTTGAAAAACATTCAAAATCATTATTATTTCAATTTTTGATGACTCATTAATGGTATATGATTACTTTTTGCATTGTAACTCATCACTATAGCATACCTACAACCTAGTCCTCTCCCTTCCCAAAACCTAATTTGAATCTCTAAAAAGGGGAAAACCTCTCATTCTCTCTACACACTCACAATTGTTGCACATTATCATCAACTCATCTCTCATAATATCTCTATCAACTCATCAACCATGGCTACTAGAAGAGTAACAGGAAAAAGAACCTCAAGGGCCTCCACATCTTCTTCCATTCCGGTTACCGCAGTGTCCTTAGTTCCTCCAACATTCACTGAAAGCTTCACAAAGAACTTTAGTAAATGGGTTGTGGTCAAACAACATGCATACTATCGGCTCTCTGCGGAGCGTATGCGTATTCCTCGTATCATTGACCTTCTTGATTTTCAAGGAATCAACAACTTTTTGGAATGCAATGTAAAGTATAGTGAAGACTTGGTCCGTATTTTCTACACACGCCTTCACGATAAATTTCGGGGTCCTCACTTTCATACTCAGGTTTGAAACACCAAGGTTAGTGTTACTCCCGCTGATTGGCAGAAGTATTTTGATTTATCTCTCGATTCGGACAAACCTTTCTATGAGGTCATTGGTGCTCGTTTGGTGGAAGGCTATGAGTTTAAGACAACCTTAAATTCTATGTTGAAAAAGCATTATCTGCCTCATATTGTAGCAAGTGACGTGTTTCCAAAAACCGTCACCACCGGCAAATTAAAACCACAAGATAGAATTCTGTAGTGGATAGTGGCTCGCATTTTGCGGCCTAAGAAAGGAGGCTTTTCTCGGGTAGATCAAGCGGAAGTTCACTTGATATATATTTTGCGGCATAAGATTAAGATAAATTGGCTTTACTATATTACCAGTAGGATATATGCTCTACGAGACTCTGGTCGTGGTACCACTCTTGCGTATGATTCATTCATTCAAGAGATACTAACGGGTGCTGAAGTTGTATTTCCAGATTTTCCATACAGATCAATCACTTCAGATCAAGAGTTTTGTTAGAAAACTCTTTCCATGATGGGCTACTTCTGGTCTCAGGATGAAATGCAGTATAAATTCTTTGTCAAGCAACGGCTTCTCGGGATGCGGAAGAATCCGATGAGAGTGAGGAGGAAAGTGACGAAGATGCAGAAGAAGAGGAAGACGAAGATGAAGAACAAGAGGAACAAGATACTCGTCAACAAATGGTGACTGATGAGCATGTAAATGAAGATTGGGTTCACCATACAACATTAATAGAAGATGAAAATGATCAAGGTTGGGGTCAGTGGCAACACACCGGGTGGACTACAATTGGTCAATTTTATCAGCCCTCACAATGGGGCTATGAAGCGCCTCCATCTCCCCCGCAGCCACAATCTCCAGAGATTATCGATATGATGAGGGCTATGCAGCTAGAACAACGTACTTTTATGAATGCTCAGGACGAGTGGTTGGCTCAAATGCAGAACCAACTCGAGACACATACTGAAAGTTTCAATAATTTTTCCTCGGGTACTAATGCATACTTAGATGCTCTAGCTGCATCCACTGAAATCCAGGAGCAGGCTATCTCCCGCAGCATCAATCATTTGAATAGCGTTGTAGATCAATTTACCGATATGGCATATCCATACCACAACCCACACTTCTATGGGAGGGGACGTGGTTATTGAATCATGCTTGCATGATTATCATTTATGTTGTTTTTTTATTTTCCCTAGTTTCTACTTGTGACAATGTTTTGCATGTTAAATTGTTTTATGCCATTTTGAGCTCTTATTGTAATTTGTTTTATTAATATATGGTATGTTTATCTTTTCTATATTGATTTGACCCTTAAAGGGGTAAGTATATACAAGGATGCAATTCCTTAATGAGGTAAATACGGTGCTAGAAAAATATAATGGCAATACAAATTATGAAGTTCCATTGAGTTTCAACACTACTATAATCCCTATGACTTAGAAGACCTCAACACCTTGCTTCGTGGGAAGACGGCTGGATTGATTCCTCTCTTTGATGAAGTGTCAAGGTCAAGTGAACGTGCAAACCGGATACCTTGCCTTGGAATTTTGTCCCTAACTTTTGCCTGGATCGCCCTTTTGGGTTTTCAATCCACCGAGACGCTCCTTTTTGCCTAAGCCGCCCTTTCGGGTTTTCAACCCAGCGGGCCTATTTTTTTTATTGTATCCCTAACTTTTGCCTGGATCGCTCTTTCGGGTTTTCAGTCCACCGGGATAGCCATATATTTTTTTGCCTAAGTCGCCCTTTCAGGTTTTCGACTTAGCGACTTCATTATTCCACTTTTTTAGGAAAAGTATCGTTTGACAGAATCTGCATTTACCGGGTAAGGTAATTCATCACCATCCATAGTTGCAAGTTTTAGAGCACCACCGGAGAATGCCTCTATTATAACATATGGGCCTTCATAATTCGGCGTCCACTTGCCCCTAGATTTGTTATAGATAGTCATGATCCTCTTGAGCACCAAGTCACCTTTCTTGAATATCCTGGGATGCACTTTCTTGTCGAAAGCTCTCTTCATGCGTCTCTCATAAAGCTAACCATGACATATAGCTTCCAAGAATTTTTCCTCAATAAGATTGAGCCCATCAAATCTTGTCTTTACCCATTATGCTTCATCAAGTTGAGCTTCCATTAATACTCTCAACGAGGGGATCTCCACCTCTATCGGAAGAACCACTTCCATGCCATAAACCAATGAGTAGGGAGTTACCCCTGTTGAAGTTCTCACTGAGGTATGATAGTCGTGCAGCGCAAAAGGTAACATTTCATGCCAATCTTTATACGTGACCACCATTTTCTGGATGATCTTCTTGATATTTTTGTTGGCTGCCTCAACGACTCCATTCATCTTGGGTCTGTATGGTATTGAGTTGTGGTGTTCTATCTTGAAACTGACGCATAACTCATCCATCATTTTGTTGTTGAGATTCGACCCATTATCAGTTACGATGCGATTAGGCACTCCATACCTGCATATAATGTTGTGTTTCAAGAAGCGAGCAACCACTTGCTTGGTGACGTTGGCATACGACGCTGCTTCAACCCATTTGGTGAAATAGTTTATGGCCACTAATATGAAGCGATATCCATTTAAGGCTTTTGGCTCAATCATCCTAATCATGTCTATTCCCCACATGGAAAAGGTCATGGTGAAGTCAAGACATTCAAAGGAGTAGGAGGTACATGGATCTTGTCAAAATATATTTGGCACTTGTGACAAGTTCGGGCATGATGGTAACAATCAGCTTCCATGGTGAACTAATAGTAGCCTGCTTTCAATATTTTTTTGCCATCGTATGTGCATTCGCATGAGTTCCAAAACAACCCTCATGAATGTCCTTCAGAATCTTTTCAACCCTATGCTTTTCCACACATCTGAGTAGGACATTATCATGATTGCGTTTGTACAACACATTCCCGTTGAGGAAGAAATTGCATGCCAATCTGCGCAGAGTCCTCTTGTCAACACCCAAGGCACCCTCAGGATATTCTTGCTTCTCCAGGTATCGCTTTATGTCATAGAACCACGACTTCTCATATGATCCTTCATCAACAGTTAAGCAATGTGCAGGCTCTTTAAAGCATTGTAAATCAATAGACGACCTATGGTTGGTCCATATCAACATATACATGGATGCCAGAGTTGCCAAGGCATCTGCCATTTGATTTTCTTCTTTGGGCACATGAGTATAAGTGATATCATTGAATTAGGGAAGTAACTTGGCCACATAATTCTGGTACAAGATTAAGTTTTCATGTTTCGTATCCTGGTCACCTCTTATCTGGTGTATTACCAAGGCAGAATCCCTAAACACATCGAGCATTTTGATTCTCAAGTTAATGGATTATTCTAGCCCTAGTATACATGCTTCATACTCAGCCATATTATTAGTACATGTAAAGCAAAGTTTGACTGTGAATGGCAGGTGAAAGTTCTTGGGAGATGTGATCACTGCCCCAATTCCATGTCCATGAGAATTTGAAGCACAATTGAATATGAGAGTCCATCGCTCCCCTGGTTCTAGTCCTTCATCTGGATCTGGCTCTTCGAAGTCTCTTGCCATCATGATATCCTCATCTAGAAAGTCGAACATCAAAGGTTGATAATCCTCCGCTGGCTGATGGGCTAAATGGTCTGCTAACAAACTGCCCTTAATGGCCTTTTGGGTGACATATTGGATGTCATATTTGGACAAAATCATTTGCTATCGGGCTATCCTACCGGCGAGAGCAGGTTTCTCAAAGATGTATTTGATGGGATCCATCTTAGAGATCAGATATGTGGTATGTGTTAGCATATACTGCCTGAGACGTCTGGCAGCCCATGTAAGCGCACAACAAGTATTCTCAAGTAAGGAGTATCTGGTCTCGCAATCGTTGAACTTCTTGCTGAGATAATATATGGCGTGCTCCTTCTTACCAGTTTCGTCTTGTTTCCCCAACATACAACCCATGGATTCATCAAGCACAGTTAGGTACATAATGAGTGGCCTTTCAGGAACAGGCGGTATCAAGATTGGTGGTTCTTGCTGATATTCTCTGATTTTATCAAATTCCCTTTGGCATTCATCATCCCATACAATCGATTGATCTTTCCTAAGCAACTTATAAATTTGTTTGCAAGTGGCGGTGAGATGTGAAATAAATCGGGCGATATAGTTCAACCTCCCTAGGAAGCCATAAACCTCTTTTTTCAGTTCTTGGTGTAGGCATACTCTGAATTTCCCTTACCTTATCAGGGTCCATATCAATCCATTTCTGGCTTATAATAAAGCCCAACAGTTTTCCAGATAGTACCCCAAACGCACATTTATTGGGATTAAGCCCCAGTCTGAACTTTCTCAGTCGAGCAAACAACTTTTTCAAATTGATCAAATGCTCTTCTTCAGTTTGAGACTTGGCAATCATATCGTCAACATATACTTCAATCTTCTTATGAATCATATCATGAAAGAGCGTTACCATCACGCGTTGATATGTTGCCCCAGCGTTCTTTAGTCCAAATGGCATCGCCATAGTAGAAGGTGCCTCATGGTGTGATAAAAGTGGTCTTCTCCATGTCATATGGATCTATTTTAATCTGATTGTAGCCGAAAAATCCATCCACGAAGGAGAAAACAGAGAACTAAGTCGTGTTATCCACCAATACATCAATGTGAGGTAATGGGAAATCGTCTTTAGGACTAGCTCTGTTTAAGTCACGGTAATCCACACACATACGGACCTTTCTATCCTTCTTCGGTACTGGCACAATGTTGGCAACCCATTGTGGATACTTGGCTACTGCCAAGAACCCTACGTCGAACTTCTTTCGGACTTCATCACGAATCTTAAGAGCCATATTAGGATGAGTCCTCCTCAACTTCTGCTTGACAGCATGGCACTCTTCCTTGAGCGGTACTTTGTGTAAAATAATGTCCGTATCCAATCCAGGCATGTCTTGATACGACCAAGAAAACACATCGACATACTCTTAGAGAAGCTCTATCAACTTTGTCTTGATAGTATCTTGAAGAGATGCTCCAACCTTTACCTCCCTTTTATCTTCTTCAGAGCCTAGGTTGATGACCTCGGCATCCTCTTTGTGTGGCAGAATGGCATTCTCTTCTTGTTGTAGCAGCCTTGTCAATTCATCAGGGAGCTCACAATCTCCTCGCCTTCTCCTTCATCTTGATAGATTGGGCAGTCAAAATCATATAGTCTTATAGTAGCGTTGTTATCAAGGACTTCGGTAGTGTCTCTGCATGTTATGATTTATGCAGTTTATTTAGGAAAGTGAGTGCATAAAAGAAATGCCATTTATTGTAAAAAGTAAAAAGAAAGTGAGCGAAAATTGAATGCAAACTTATATTTATTAATGATAACTATGTTTCAAAACATCAGGTGGCCCAGTACAATGATCCACTACGCCTTGTTCAGAGTGTAGGGTTTTTTGACAAACAATAAAAATTACTTTTTGTGTGGGAAGAACTGAGGGATTTCAATAGTATTTTAATTTTGAAGCTCTTCACCAGGCTCGGCTTGACGAATCCAACTTGTGGAGATCTCTTTATCATCAGCTTTATCTTTAATCACCATAACTGATCTATGGTCAAAGATGTATCTGGCGCTTTTGAAAATATCTCCCACGGGAGGGACCTGCTCTTTATTATATGAAATCGTTGATGTAATGGAAGATGGATGATATCCTAGCCCAAATTTATCAAATTTTTTAGCAACCTCTACCATTTTGCCCTAGCCTTGGGCATTCCCTTCATCAACAACTGCTTTAGCTTCCTAATATGAAGCCATTGACGATCTTATACTTTTATTATCTGAGATTCGTTGTAATGCCAAAGTACTCATTACCTCAAAAGACTGGATATGTGTCTCTACCATTTCTCCTTCAACCTCAATGTACCAGAAGGACGTTAAGTGACTCACCATAATGTCTTCCTCTCATCCAATTAGAACCACCTTATCATTGCTGACAAACTTCAGCTTTTGATGAAGAGTAGACGCAACAACCCTTGCTAAATGAATCAAGGGTCTTCCTAGTAAGAAACTGTATCTTGGGTAAGTATCCATTACTTGGAAAGTGATGGCGAAGACAGTTGGTCCAATATTTATCGGTAGATCCACCTCACTTATCGCAGCTCGTTTGGAACCGTCAAATGCTTTAACTATCAAGGCACTTGGTTTCATACTGACACCCCTTACAGGCATCTTGTCCAAAGTGATCTTGGGGAGCACGTTCAAAGAAGAACCTATGTCCACCAAGACTCGCGATATCAAAGTGTCCTGACACCTGATGGAAATATGGAGAGCTTTGTTATGGTTCCTTTTTTTTGAAGTTCAATCATCGTCATTAAACCCAAGGAAATTTCCAGTAGTTACATTGGTTATCAAATCATCAAATTGAGCTACAATGATGTCTTTAGTAATATGCGCAGTGCTCAATACTTTCATCAACGACAACCTGTGTGCATCTGAGCTGAGTAGTAGCGCCAACATAAGAATCTTAGCAGGAGTTTGATTCAATTGATCAACTACTTTATAGTCACTCTTCTTGATGATTTTCAAAAACTCCTCAGCTTCTTTCTGCGTAACTGCTGATTTTGGATACGACACTTCTGCTGGTGGCTCTACACTTGGAAATTCAATTATCATGTCAACGACCTTCCCTTTATCTTTAGCAGGTGCTTCTACTGGTCTGGTAGTAAATAATCGACCACTACGGGTCATTCCACTGGGCCCAACCACAACATCATATTTGGCTGCATCATACTCAATTACTAGCTTCTCTGACCCTTGTTTAAAAACTTTAGGCTTAGGTACGTCGATAAGGTATTCAATCACTACTAGTGTTGGCCGTGTTGGTATTTGTATGTTGACATCATCTTCATGATATATGCACGGGTGCTGGACGGACATGCCTTTGTTGGGAGGCTGCTGATGTATCATATTGTATAACTACCAGAGCTGGACGAGCTCACCATGGTGGATAAGCTTTTATCTCGTCATATTGAATTTCAATGGAAGCCACACTCAGATCCTGATGTTCTATCTGTATTATCCCCTGCTCTAGGAACCTCTATAAATGTTCCATGACCACTTCATCAGTCAAATTCTCTGTTTCTTCTTGGGGAATCATCCCACTTTTCTTTAGTTGTTCTCCAATAGTAGCCATTGGAGTACGGACATCTTCAACATTTGTAATCAGCCTCAGACCATTGCTCTCCTCCACGACATTAACATAAGAATTTCCATGTGTAGGTAATGGATTATTCTTAACATTGACACCTCTAGGTGTGAAAGTAAGATCTTTAGATTCTACCAAGTCTTGCACCCTATTCTGGAACGCATAGCAGTTATCTATGGAATATCCAGGGCCCCCCTTGTGAAATTCATAATGGGAATTGGCATCATACCCGGGAGGGTATGGGAAAGTTTCCGGACGCAAGTCTCACAATGTTAAATGCCCACTTTGGTTTAGCTGAGAAAAGATCTGCCCATATGACATTGGTACCAGATCAATGTGCCTTCTTGGAAGTCTTGGTCTCTGCAGCCTCTAGGATGGAGCATTCTATTATTGTGGAGGAGGAAGTCTCTGATAATTGGGTTGTTGTTGAGCAGGTTATTGGTAGGGAGCCTGAGCTACCACAACTACTTGTTGGTATTGAATTTCCACCGGGGCTTTGTCTTTTTGCCCCCTCATTATGTCATTAGTTTCTTCTTCCCTCTTCTTCACAAAGAGCTTTCAACCTCTGTTCGTAGCGACAACTGCAGCTTTGTTCTTTTTCAACTAGATCTCGATCCTTTCTACCACTGATACTACTTCAACAAAGTTAGGGAAACTAGACCCAAGCATGCGATCCAAGTATTGAGGTTGTAACGTTCCCATAAACATATAAGTTAATTCCTTCATCAAAAGTGGTGGTTGGACACGAGCTGCCAATTCTCTCCATCTTTGTGCATACTCTTCGAATGACTCATTATTACACTGAGCCATATCCTGCAGCTGGGTGCGATTCGACGCTAAATCAGTATTGTACTGATAATGCTTGGAAAACGCATTCGCAAGATCCCTCCACGTGCTAACCTTCCCCTTTTCTAGTTGCATGTACTATTCCAAAGATGCCCCACTGAGGCTATCTTGGAAATAATGTATTAAGAGCAAGTCATTGTTGATATGAGCAGCCATCTTGCGACAATATGCTCTCAGATGAGTCCTTAGGCAGCTGACCACCTTATATTTGTCAAAGTCTAGGACTTTGAAATTCTTCGGTATCACCAGTCCGGGAACTAGACACATATCAACTGCATCTAAGCCTGGAGTTTTTTGGACCTCTAAGGACTTGAACTTCTCTTCTAAAGTGTGTAGTCTACTCGCAGAAAGGTCAGCTACAATCCCCACATTATGCTGAGGAGGAGGAGGTTGGAAAAAAGCATTGTACTGCTCGTCCATTCCCATTCCAGAGCCATGATGGGAAGATGCAGATTGTTCAGCCAGGTCCACATGGATAGGAGGAGGAGTTTTAATGACTTTAGAAGTTCCTATTTTGTCAGCAGTCTTCCTGGCATCAGCTATGGTCTCGACATTGTTTTCCTTACGGGCCAATGTCATCATGGTTTCCAACAGTTGGTCCATCTTTACTTTGAGTGCGTCAATATCACCCCTCATGGTTTTCTGGGTCTCTTCGATCTGTTCTAGCGTCATTTGGAAGTTGTGACGAGTCTCGTAGCAATGTCGAGTAGTCAGCTTTCGATGAAGGTAAAAACTTAAAGTCTATGAGTTGCATACCGAGTGAAGATGCATAATGATTATGTTTAAGATTTATGCTTATGTTTACGTTTTTATTTTTAGAGAAGCATTTATAACAATGGTTATTTATCAATCATTCAAACAACACGAGAACAAAGAAATTAAAAGAAGGCTGGACTTTCATTCATTCAGATTGATCTGTTACATTGTGCCAAAATAACAAGAGTACAAGCCAATAGAAAACCAAATACCGAGTTCTTAACAACAAAACGACAAAAGAAAGTAAAACAAGGAAAGCTTCAAGCTTCATTCCTTCGTGCTTCACACTCCTTGAGCTCTTCTTCAAACCTTTTCAACATTGCCTTGCAGAGGCACACAGACTCATAAATGGCTGGAGCAGTGGAGTCATCCATAGCTTCCATGGCATCTCTATGTCTCCAAACCAGATCTTTGGCTAACAAATTGCAAAACTCCGCCAACCCATTCAGCTTATTGCAGTATATGTCTCAATTATTTCTCATGATGTGAATGGACTGCTCATATGTCGCAACATCCTAGGACACCTTGTCTCTCACAGCAGACCATATAGCTTTGTCTTCTAGAATAGCTCCCATCTGGTTCTCTTGATATTTAATGAACCTCTTGAGATCATCTATTTGCTCACATACTTTACACCAGTCAGCTGGTCTGACCCAAGATGATCATAGGGCCTCCTCTTTGAGTTGACGCTCTCTATCTTCACCAACTCTGGAAAGGCGTAGAGCAGCACTAAGTTCCTTAATATCAATTCTGAATGTCTCTCTAAGATCTTTGTTTCGCTTAGTAGCAAGAATGTACCAATGTTCATTCTCTCTCCACTTTCCACGAGTATAGTCCAACTATTCTTTAAGGGAACCTAAACGACTGTCAGCTTGGTTGATGCACACTTTGGTCCTTTTCCTCTTACCTTCCTCCTTGTCAAATTTTCTTTCTATTTCTTCAAGTTGATTATTCTTTCTCAAAATCTCACACTTCATGTTTTTTTTCTCATTGGTCACATCCTGAAGTCTTACTTACAAATATTCTTTTTGCTTCCCTAACTGAGCTATTATGGCTCTCAACTCTTCTACCTCTTCAACTGATATGGGCACAGGCTGTGGAGTGGTAGGTCTAGGAGGAGCTTCAATAAAGAATGGACGCTTAACTATTTTGAATCTTTCTAGAACCCATGGTTGATAAGGTATCCTAGCCACACCATCCTTTTTCCTTAATTCATATCCCTTGGTATGAATTTTCTACCAAGATAGTACGATCTTGCAGTGAAGTGAAGGATCTTTAGTACCCCTTTCGTGAAGAATCATTTCCTCCAGATCTTTATCTTCAGGTTTTCCCAACACTGGGTATTCAAATTGTCGTATAGCTTATATAGGGTTATAACTTATACAACTTTTTGACCCAATCAATGGTACATTACAAAAGCCACCACAGCTCATAATAATTCCATCCACATCCAACCTATTGGGATACCAAGTGATGTACCTTTCAGAAAGAGACGCTAGTAGCTGAGCCCACTCCCCATTGTTCAAGTCAGAGACAATGGTGTGGCGCTTGAATATGTGGGAAGTAATCCATTTGTAGAGAATAGGGAGACAGAACGTCAATACTGAACCCTTCTTTTCGTGGCGAAGATGCAAATTGTAGAAGACATCAACCAAGAGAGGGTGTACTGAACTTTGTCCTTTCTTCCAAACTGCCCAAAAGATACTGACGGCTGCAGAGTCAATAAACTCTTCGAAAGTAGGGAAAAGTACTAGCCCATATATGAGGAGAGCTAATACATGTACCAAAGCATCCCATTTTTTATTCTTCAATAGCTTCATTGCTTCTTTTTCTAGCACAGTGCTTCTAAAGCCAAAGAAATCCTCCCTTTTCTTTGAACCAGCTTTGGCTACTGAAATAGAGATTTGGAGAGCGTCAGTCAATTCTTCCACCTCTGGAGTCTTTCCAATCATAGTATAGGGTGCCCTACCCTTCACCAGGAAACCTAAGAACCCTTCAAACTCTTCAATAGCACGGGTCAGGTAGAAATCTTGAAATAGAAAGCTCCTCATTTGTGGATCATAGAATTGTGCCAAGGCTGTGATGGCAGGGATTTGCACTTCAATTTTCAGGAGGTCAATAACTTGGCCAAACCTTCCTACTAGAGCCTTCTTGAAGATCATAGGTAATTCTTTCAAACAGTTCATCACTACACTGACATCTGGCTTGAATGCTTTAATTTGTATAGTCTTTCTCTTTCCTAAAATAGTGGCCATTGTGAATGTATGTTAACCTATTAATACAAATGCTTCCCTGAAAATAAAAGCTAGTGTAAGTTATGATGTATCTGTAAATGATTATGAATGCAAAGATACTGGATCCAGGTTATCACAAATATCTCCCAACCCTCCTAACAGGTAAAATTAGGATAGTTCTAGATTCTTTACCCAAAAGAACCCACTCACGGGATGGTTTCTATATTGACGGATAGGGTTCTCAAGGTCATAGACACCCATTACACCAACATCACGCAACAGGCTAGCTGCACTATGATAGTAATACAAAAGGGCCTCTCCTGAGTAGAGTCTTCATGCTAAGCCCATGAGAAGCAAGTCCTCAAAGACTAACACTACACGACCACCAATATAGAAACTAGTCCTAAGAGTGGTTCCTAGAGTCACGGACCCTTCATGAATCAAGTCGTGCAACAGGCTAGCTGCTTTACAATAAGATCTACGAATAGGTCTCCTCTAGGGGAAGCTTTCATGCTAGGAACACAAGAATTGAATCCTTGGGGAATAACATTAATTACTTCCAAAATCTAAGCTATGTATTCTCTCTTCTTTTTCCAAGACTCGGGTATGGAGCCTTACTTGTGATATTTTCCCAGAATCCAACAGGAAAATAAACGACAACATATAATAAAAGAGAAATCAATAAAGCAAATAAATAGACAATAAAGGAAAACAAATAAGAGTAGAACACCCAAGCGAAGTTAGCACTCTCGAATCGAGTCAAGTTAGGCTTGACTCTCTCTTACATAGGGTAATGCGTATTCCCCAGCAGAGTCGTCATTTGTCGTACCTCGAAAAATATGATCCTCGCGATGGACACAGAAAAACATTTGAATAGAGTCGCCACTGAACTTTATTCATTCCAAGAAAGGAATAGGAAAATATCGATAAAACCTTTAAAGAGATAAGAACATGGTTATCGCAACCAAACTTTAGGTTCGGGAGTCGATTATGCAAAGGGAAGGTATTAGCACCCTCTATATTCGTTGTACTCAACGAGAACCTCTTGATTCGATTCGAGAGAAAGGTTCGCTATGGTTGTTTGTTTTCTTCTAAAGATTCGCTTCTAAGGGGAAAATTGGTGGTTTTAGATAGGGTGCTCGCCAAGGATTTGGGGCCCTTGTGCCTACGTATGCTCACTCGGACGAGAATGAGAAATCAGAGCTCTCGTAGTTCGACTACACGAAAGGTTAGAGGCGAAAATGGAAGATGGAGGGAAGGTAGAAAAAGAAAAGGTAACTCACTAGGATCTCGCAATCCTATGCTTACGTATTCTCATTAACAAATGAGAAATCAGAGCGTCCGTAGTTCGGAACACACGATGGAAGTTAACGTGAGAAAAGAGTTATTGTTGTCGTACCTCAAAAAATGCGATCCTCACGATGGCCGCGGAAAATACTGTTCGAAACAGAGTCTCCACCGAACTTTATTCATTCCAAGGATGGAATAGGAAAATATCGATAAAACCTTTAAGGAGATAAGAACATGGTCATCACAACCAATGTTCTAGGTTCGGGAGTCGGTTACGCAGAGGGAAGGTATTAGCACCCTCTACGTCCGTTGTACTCAAAGGGAACCTCTTGATCGATTCGAGAGTAAAGTTAACTATGCTTGTTTGTTTTCTTCTAAGGTTTCTCCTATGGGGGGAATGGATGGTTATAGGATAGGGTGCTCGCCAAGGATTGGGGCCCTTGTGCCTACGTATCTTCACTTGTAAGAAGTGGAAAATCAGAGCATTCGTAGTTCGTGGGACTACGGATAAAAGGAGGGGATTGTGCTCGCCAAGATCATCGCAATCTTGTGCCTACGTATCTTACATTCAGAAGAGAATGAAGAATCAGAGCAGCCGTAGTTCGGCTAACTACGGTAAAAAGGTTTGTGTTTGGAATGAACAAGAGTTTAGGTCGCATTCTAACTGCTAAACATTGGCTTGTCTGCTCGCTAGGGGAGGCTGAAGCACGAGTTTGTTATGCGTGGAAGAATGGGCTAAACAATGTTCTTTGAGAAAATATTTAGGCTGGAGATCGCCTGAGGGCGAGAAATTTGTGTTTATCGTATTGGATGTTTTGGTCATAGGATATATCTGAATAGGTTTAAGGTTTCGATTGCACGGGGGCGAGAAAGAGGGATTTGGTTATGTAATTTGATGGAGAATGACGACTATTCGATAAACGAGACGTCAACCTCGTAATCAATTAATCGAGGCATTATTGGGATGCTAGATTCCAACGACACCTTTTTCATTTGACTAATTACGAAATATGTGTTTGAGAAAGTTTCAATCACACGAGGGCGAGAGAAGAGAGTTGGATTGAATATTTTAAGGGAGAATGACGACTACTCGATAAACGAGACGTCAGTCTCGCAATCGATTAATCAAGATATCATTGGAATGCTAGATCCCAATGATATCTTTTTCATTCAATTAATTATGAAAGTGTATTTGAATGGACAATGACGATATTTTTCCAAATAGTTAGGGCATGTGTTTTATATACGAAAAGGTCGAGTAATCCACAACCTAAAGCGTACGCCCCAAGCGTGGTCACTCGAGAATTCGAGGAGTGCGAGACTCCAAGAACTCCATTCTTTCGCAATTTAAACAAGAAGATAGTTTGGATTTGACGTACAGTTTAGAGTCGTACTAGGGTTTAGACTCGATCGTATGAAGGTGAGGAACGAGATTAGATGGTTTGAAAAATTTGGGAGGAATGACGACTACTCGATAAACGAGACGTCGGCCTCGTAACCAATTAGCCGGGATATCATTGGAATGCTAGATCCCAACGACATCTTTTTCATCCCATTAATTATGAAATATGTTTGTTGGACAGTAAATACTTGTCCGAATAATTAGGGAAAGTGTTTTAGAAACAAAAGTTCGAGTGACGCGTTATTCGAGGCGTACGCCTCAATAGTAGCCACTCTCAAATTCGAGGAATGCGCGACTCCAAGAACTCGATTCTTTCGTGATTTAATTATGAAAATAATTTGAAAATATTAGCGTACTCGGACTAGGCGCGCTATGTATTCTAGAAAATAAGATCGAAAGGGTCACAACTTAAGGTGTGCACCTCGAGAGCGGTCGCTTAAAAATTCAAGGAATGCGAGATCCAAGAATTTAATTATTTTTGAAATTTGATTTTGAAAAATATTTTAATTTAATTAAGAAAAATAGTTTTAATTTTCATATAAAATAAATTAATCAATTGTAAAGAGTTTTGAGAAAAATCAATCATAACTAATTGTTTTGAAGAAAAAGTTTAATATCTTAGAAGAATGTTTTAACTTAATTAATCAAATATAGTTTTCTAAAAGTTTAAAAAACAAATTTATTTGGTAATAATTTTGAAATATATTTTTTAAAGAAAGAATAATTGGAAATCCTTATAAAAATATCTAATTAATAAAATTGTTTAAAAATGTCTTTTAGAAATTTCAATTAATTGAGTGAAAAACGGTTTTGAAAATTGAAAAACGGAAAAACCACAACTAATGGGCGTGCGCCTCAAGAGGAGTTGTCCAAGGACTCAAGGAGTGCTAGACTCCAAGAGCCCACTGTTTTCGTGGATAAATTAGAAAAATGATTTAGTCGAATTAAAATGTTATTTGACTTTGTCTTATAAAGTAAGCTAATTAGTTAGAAATTAATTGAATAAAAAGTTATTTATCATTAAAAAAATAGATTGATATTTAGACATATTAAAAAAAAATGAAAGGAGATAAAACAAAATAAATAAGAAAAAAAAAAGATTGACTAAGAAGCGGGGGAGGGCGCAAACCCACTTTGCCAGGATACAGAATTTGGACATATTTTCCATCACAAAATCAATAACTGACATTGGTTATCAAAAACTATTAATATAATTTCTAACAACATTATGCAATTGAGATTCTTACGAAATTGAAACCGTATGTGAGAAAAACAAGACGGTATTTCATAGCTACCATTACCATAAAAAATATTAACATCTCATGAAAAAGGCTATCATTAACCATCATCCATAGAACATAAAAAATACTGCAATATTAGTTCAACAACACTTATACGGTCGAAATTCTTACGAAACTAACATGATATGTGAAAACCAAAATGAGGCCCTGAAAGCAATCTTTATCAATGAGGCTTTAACATAAAGATACTAAACATAAACAGAATCCAAGGGAAATACCAACCGAATATGAAGACGCCGTTCCGTAATTGCGGAGTTGGTTTTAAAACCATTGTTGCAAATTCCTTTCGATCTTGTGGCGGCAATTAAACCTTCAATGATCTAAGTGAGCCCCCAAATAACCTGGCCGATAGGCTTCACCTGCAATGTTTGAAAACGCGAGCCGCGTACCATACGGTAACACCAGCCTAACGTTACTAAGCTCGCCGAACCTGCGTGCTCCGCAGTGTTGTGATCGCGCACCAAAATCAAATGCAACCTGCAGCAATCAACTAATAGGCGCAAGCATTAATCTGTCATCAACATTAGTGTTGTGATCGCGCACCGAAATCAAATGCAACCTGCAGCAATCAACTAATAGGCGCAAACATCAATCTGTTATCAACATTACAACTTCAACAAAGTATTACAACATCATTAAAGTGGAACAGATGAAAACAGCTTGAAATTGGCTCAGAACCTCACCCAGCTGCAGCGGAAGTCAAAATGTATATGAAAACATGACTCATAATATTGAAAATAAGGTCAGTACAGCAGAGTTAAAGCATAAATTTTGCGGTGTCATGATGATTCCACATGTTGACCAAATATGTTTTTGAAATACCAATTTATCAACAACACCAAAAGATATTCTCTGCTAAACAATTACTGACATAAGAATGAAAAATAGGATATCATAAACCAACAATTCAATATGCAGCAAGTCGCTAGCACGCAATGCGTTTTATCGTAATTAATTTGAAGCAAGAGTTTAACACCTTGACACGCAAATCATGTCCAATCAGCACAACACCCAGACCTGATAGGAATGACCACATCAACAAAGACACAACTATCTTCCAACAGTACTTAACAAATTAAAGTAATCCACTAAACAATCATCTTACACACTCAGAACCCAAGAAATAAACTTAAGTTATTTACATGATCTATACATTCTAACAAACCAGGGATAAAATGCATGCAGTTGATACTAAATTTTAACTTCTAAACAATAACAAATTACGAGTTAGATTAGAGCGTTACCAAACGGCGAGTTATTATCAAAGAAAGATATGAACTTTGTTTCCGCTTTTGTTATGTCTTGTGGGAAAGAGCTGGTTGTCGTTGAAAAAACGTAAGTCGTTCCTATGTTGAAGTTGTTGTTGTTCGAAACCACAAGCTGTTGTTAAAACCTTGATGGCTTACGGAGTCGTTGCCGGAGTTGTCACAACTCGGCAACGTCGGCAATAAAGAGAGGTTGATCTCGATGGGCTTTCGCTGCTACAAACTACTCTGTTGTTGATGAACTGCTGCTGTACATGTATCAACACTGATGTGGTTGTAGTGTCGAAGTTGTTATTATATCAGAGTTGCTTGAACCAATATCGCTAATCGCCTTTCAACCGACATGTGAGAGTTGTCGCCGCTCTGTTTCGTTGCTGCTAGCGCTCGCTGTCCCGAGGAGGTGGGGCTGCTGGTGTTTCTGGAGTAGCTGGAGAAGCTGGCTTTTCCAGTCTTGGTTTTGTCATAATCGGCTTGCATGACCTATCAACAGCCTCAGCTTTTTTCTTATATCAGCTGACAAGAGGACGGGGTAGCACATTTTGGAAGCAAACTTTGTTGTTGCTTCTTCTCTCTAAGCCAGTTCTCAGCTTCTCCGCATTCATTCAGGACCTTCTGTTTCTCGTTGATATCAATGTGATCAAATTTGGGATCATTAGACATTGCAACTTCTCCGTAACTATTGATACAATAGACAAGCTGCTCAATTACTGCATCTCTGTCTGTGTGTTCTTTGTAGCGCTCCTCAATTGGATCCCCTTGCTTTTTGAGTTCATTGAAATGAGTTCTCAAATGAGGAGGAACCCTTTCAGGACCAGGAACCGATATAGCAGTAACCATCAAAGGCAATAATTGAGGAATATTTGCTTGGACAAAATGACTATACAATTGAAACAGAAACATCACCACCAGTGGACTCTCCATAACTATCTTGAATGAACGGGTACTTGGATTGAGCTGTGAGCCAGTGGCAGTAGCAGGGTTTATACCTTGATCAGGAAGTGAGTTATCAATCGGCTTGACATCCTCCCCTGTCATTGCCATGTTCTCAAAGAAATGACTAACAGTCAATTTAAAATTTTGGTAAATCTTGCATACAAAACCCAGAAAAGGCTGGACTTCATTTTCTAAAGTCGGCCTAAAGTTCCTCAAAAGATCAAAGATTATACGAATACAAATCAAACCATTTTCTTCATTATCCGTTGTAAGCACCTGCATAGCAACCTTCAAGAGGTCTTGTACAAAAGGCCGAAGAACTTCACTGTGTGGTAGCCTATTCAATATCTCAACCACAATATTCCTAAGCTTATGTTCAGGATTGTCCACAAACTGTGGCTTTGTAATTTGCAGTAGTATCCCCGAGAAGGCCTGAAAATAACACTTCAAAAAATTCAAATACTCAGCAGTATGAGCAATTTCAAGACTATCCCTAACCTCCATCACCATTTGCAAGTGTGGGATCATTTCGAATCAGAAGTCCAGTCAATGCCGTAAGTCTAGACATAACATGCGAAAGCTTATTGAGAGTCAAGGTTATAACAAGTGACTCCTCTGATATACTGTTATTGATCTCACGAAAAATTCTTTCCACCCAAAGTCTTCCTTCATTATCAGCTAAGGAATATAATATTTTTTCAATACTGCAATAGCACTCCTGAACTGCATATGCCATATATTCATCCCTAGAGATCCTGCTCCACAGATCTGCCTGTGCATCTTTGCAGTCCATGGCCAAGTCTACCGCCAACAGGATCTTACTGCTTAGCAGAAACAAAGGCCATTGAACTAATCTCAAAGTTCCTGCATTTCTGGGAATAGAAAGAAGGTCCATTTCTCTATTGTTAATGTAATCTTCCTCACGCAGGCTTTTGATTATCTCCTTCCAAAATGGAGCAAACATGGCAGCTTATGATTTGTTCATATCCTGAGAACCCTGAGTTGATGGTCCATTGATGGGAATCCATCCAAAAGAAACAACGGAGACATGTCTCCACCGCACAAATGAGGAGACTTGACTTCGTCCTTGAATAATTTTATGTCCAAACAAAAACACACATGAAACACTACCAAAGAAGCTTGCCATATTAAATAGCTCAAAAATAACATGACAGCTCTCTGCACAAACTTAACACTTCCTCCATTTTTAACTTATTGTTGTTGTTGCGGTAGATCCGTTTTGTTACTCCGTGACAATGGCTTTCAAAGCCCGAACATAATCGACTCCCATCTTGAATCTACTTCAAAACATGTACATGAATTTGACAGACAACAAAATAACCTTCACGAATTCGAGGCCTTCAAAACGGAATCCATTTTCACATGAATGAAAATAAGCTGCGACACGAGATTAGCTACGTTTGTTGCTGTTCTTAGTGAAGCTCAATCTCTTTCAAGTGCATTTTGTCGAACACTTTGTGTGCGTATGGAGAAACCAAGGAAAGTGGTACAAGGGTGGGGATTCAGAGGAAAAGATGAATCACGACGCAGTCCTGTTGGTCTTCAAAACAAAAGTTGTATAGTAGAAAATGAAGGATGTTGTGAGCAATGATTTGGAACTTCAAAATCAGAGAAATTAGTGAGGTTGGGTGTTGTTAGGAAGAGTGAAGTCGTGTAAAAATGGTGATGAGAAGGTGGTTGAGGAAATCGGAAGGGAAGGAAGAAGAGATGTGGTGGCGGCTCATTTTGGTGAGACGGAAGAAGAGGAAGGTGGGTCGAAGAAAACGAAAAGGGTTACCCTTCGAAATTAGGGGCGGCCGAATTTAGGGTTCCATGAACAGTAACCTCCCCCATAACCTAGGGTAGGTTACCCTTTTATATCCAACTACACATCAACCGTGTTTCTCATTCAAATTTTTTCTATTTTTCTTTTAATTTCTATTTAATTAACTAACTAATAATTTAACTAATTAATTCTAATCTTATTTTAATTTTATCTTAATTAAACAATTCTAATCTAATTAATTAATAATCTATTCTAATTTAAAAAATTAAAATAAAATAAAAAACTAATCTAAATATAATTTAAATTCTAAATTTTGAAATAAAAATCTAACCTAATTATTAAAAAATATTACATTATCTTAAAATAAAATATAAATATATAAAAAAAAAGAAAAATAATAACAAATAAAAAGATGCCACGTGGCATGCTCCTATTGGGCTAAAAAGCGAAAATGCCTGTTTTTGCTGAAAAATACGCTACGCTGTATAAGCGAGGTAAATTAAAAACAAAGTCGGGCAAATGAGAATTTTGAAAAAAGGTAGGACAAATTTGGGGTATGACAGATGCCCCTATCTAATTGCCTTGAACCTGAGAGAATGAACAGCTGCATGGCGTTCATTTTCAGGGTGGAAGTCAATTAGATACAAAAAGACCCCAAAATTTGTCCGACAAGCAAGTAAAAATGCAAAGAGATGGGATATACCAGAACGGGATGACAGGATGCAAAAATAGATGAACGAGATAACCTGATATTCCCTGGGTGGTCGAAGCAGTCCCTTATCCAATAAGGTTCTTCGCGGTACCAGAGTGGTATAAATGATCCTCTTTGGGTGGTCGAAGCAGTGCCTTATCCATTAAGGCTCTTCGATGATACCAAAGCAGTATCTCGAGCAAAACTTGAGATTCTTAGGGTGGTCGAAGCAGTACCTTATCCGTTAAGGCTCTTCGATGATACCAAAGCAGTATCTCGAACAAAACTTGAGATTCTTCGGGTGGTCGAAGCAGTACCTTATCCAATAAGGTTCTTCGATGATACCAAAGTAGTATCTCGAACAAAACTTGAGATTCTTCGGGTGGTCAAAGCAGTACCTTATCCCTTAAGGCTCTTCGATGATACCAAAGCAGTATCTCGAACAAAACTTGAGATTCTTCGGGTGGTCGAGGCAGTACCTTATCCATTAAGGCTCTTCGATGATACCAAAGCAGTATCTCGAGTAAAACTTGAGATTCTTCGGGTAGTCGAAGCAGTACCTTATCCAATAAGGTTCTTCGTGATACCAAAGCAGTATCTCGAACAAAACTTGAGATTCTTCGGGTGGTCGAGGCAGTACTGTTGCACCCCAAAATTTGACCAACATTTATGTTCCCATCAAGTGTTTGCAGGTTGATACCTTCATCAGAAAGTTCAAGAGATCTTCAGAGGAGTGGGTTGAAGCCAGGGTTGTATGCTTCATAGCTTGAGAGTTGTAGGTGCCCCTCAGATGATTCTGAGACTTTGAGAATGAACTAGATGTTTTGAGAAAGCTTATGAGATGTCTTGATAGCCATCATGAAGCCCAGAGAGGTCATTATGCAGGAGTTCAGAAGATTCAACCATGAATGGTAGAATTAGGGTTTTGACTGGGTCAACCCTAGGATAACTGAAGATTTGGAGAAGGTTGAGACTTAATCCAAGGGCCATGAGATCATGGAATGATGCCTAGAGATGTTATAAAGATGATTACTAGACCAACTCATCATGATTGAGGAGTTTGAGAAGTTTCAAGTCAGGGTTTCCAAGGATTGCCAGTGAAAAAACCCTAATTTGATCCCTATCTTCCAGGCAGTTTTAGCTCTAGATGTGTTTGATATCTCATCTTCCCCACAACATGAATGTTGTAGAGCTTGTTCTAAGCTTTAATTTGAGTGGTGGAAGTCCTTGATAGGAGTTACAGAGCTCAAGTTATGGTTTTGACAAATTACAGGTCAGCAGAGGTGTGTGAATCTGGGTCCTTGAAAGTCACCCAACTTGCAGACAACTTCTGCCCTAGTAGGATGATTCCTATGATTTCTTGGTCAACATGAATGTTGAAGAGGATCTTCTTAGCTTTAATTTGAGTGGTAGAAGTCCTTGATTGGATTTGTGGAACTCAACTTATGGTTTGAACAAGACAGGGGTATTTTGGTCATTTGTCAGTTATAGGTCATTTTAGCCAATGCCTAAAACTCCTATTTCCAAGCCTCAAATGGAAAAACTCAAAACATGAAAGTTGCTCAAAATGTGATTTTAAGTCTAGAAAGAAGGTCACAAATTGTTGAAAAAGCTCATAGCATGAGATTACATGATTGGTCCAAAATGAACTAAAAATGGCTTATAACTTTGAAAAGTTGAAATTGAAAAGTGATTTGGGAGATCCACAAATCCAAAATAGGTCATCCAATATATCATTTTGATTGGAAAAACCATTTTAAGAACTTTGGTTTAAATAGAATTTTCATTTGAGGCTTAAAAAATGAGGTTCCTTTGGAAATTTGTTGCTTGCATAAGAGGGCAACTTTGCAAAACCCTACACAAGCTAAAAATGCACTTGTTTTTCACTCATCCCTTCTCAATAACTCATGTAAGGACAATTTGGCATAGAATTGAAGGCATAGCATATGGTATATGAGAAATCCAACTTATCATCACATGAGACTTTCATGAAGTTTCCACCCCTTTCTAGATGAATCTAGAAACATCCAATGATTGTTATTTAAAGAGTGCATTGTGGAGAGTCTAAGGTTGGTGAAACTTGAGCCAAGTCAGAGGAGAGAGAGAAGTACATAGCCATTGGAGAAGTTTCTTCAAGTTGAAGCAACTTGAGTTTTCTTCCACTACCAGTCATCACCTTCACAACAAGTGCAAACAGAAGGTTGAGGACCATTGTAGGATCTCATTGAAGCCATTTCAAGCCTTGGAACTACCCCCACGAGCCTCACCATCATTCCTTTGACAGGTTTCTTTTTCACCTTATACCATCTTAATTATGTAGTGTTAATTAGTTTCTTAGGCATAGAAATGATGTACTAGGCTAGATGATTCTCCCCCATGAGTTATAGCCTGTTCCATGAGGTTCCATGGCAGGTGTTTGATTCTTGAATCTTCAAGAACTGGCTGTTTGATGAGTTTTAGGTAGTAAGAATTAGGTTAGAATCACCAGGATAGCATGTAGAACAAGTTTGTAGCTTTGGTTTTGAGTTTAGTGAAGATTGATATCAGGTTAAAATTCTGAACCATGGTTGTACCAGGATCTTCAATCCCTCTGTTAGGGCTATCTAGGGCGAATTAAGGGAAACTGTACGTATGGTTGTGTAGAGCTCATTTAGTAGAGCATTTCTTGTTTTTAAATCGTGGCAAGCCGTGGCGTGTGGAGAGAGTTAGAGAGGCTCGAAGGTGTGAGTGCATGAGGGAGGGTTCTGCAAACCCTAGTTCGTTTGGAGAAGACGAAAGGAGAGCCCTAGGATCCTCTCCAGAATTTGACTAATTCTTCCAATCCGATGGCTGAGATTAAGTCTGAAAAGAGAGGGAAATTTTAAATAGAATGAAACGCGACGTTTCATTTAAACCGCTTCTGGGCTTGGCTTTCTATTCCCACCCCCCTTCTTTGTTGGCCCAATTCATGTAACTAGCGCTTATTGCTTTTCCAACCCCCCCTCCCTTTAATTCATATATTTCTTTTATTTTTTCTTCTTTTATTTTTCTGTTTTGTAAAATTCATTAAAAATAGATAAAAAATGTTTTTTAATTCTTTTTTTTTCCTATGAGTAGATGAAAGTGTGTAGAAAATTATAAAAATAAAAATGAGATTTTATTTTTAGGTTTAATATTTTTAATAGATTTTCCAATTAAATAGCTTTTTAATTGTTTAATTTTGTATCATGATTTTGTAGGAATTGTTTTAGGACCTTCCCTTAGGGTTTTTAATCCATTCTTTTTTGTGCAATTAGATGATGAATCATAGTTCCCCATAGGATCTTTTTCTAGATTTTTTTAGAATTAATTTTGATTAGTTTAATTAGGGTAGATTTAGGGTATCCTGATTAGGGTTTAGATTGTGTTTAGGTGATGAATCCCTTTCTTTGATTGAGTTTTATCTTGATTTTTAGGTAGAGACCTTTGTAGATGTTATGAGTAGGTGTTGAGGACCCTTGTGAATAATTGTTAGATTTTTCCCCATTAGTTTAGTGTTTTTTAGGTATTTTCTGAAGTTGCCTGATGATGTGATCTGTTCAGTGGGTTATCTGTTCATCTGTGGGGTTCATTGTGGGGAATTTGTTGTGGGGTTTGTGTTGCCTTGAAGACTTTGATGGAGAGCATCATGAAGAGAAGATTGAAGATCAAGATTCAGAGACCCAGAGCTTGTCTTGTTCCCTGTTGGTGAGGTTTGAGATCCTGAAGTTTGAAGGAAGTTCATGGTACTTTCCTGAGGAAGGCACTATGAATGACTTTCATCCTTCCTTCTCACCTCTTTCTTAAGTATCCAATGATGTTGGAGCCAACTTGTGAGTTTAATTTCTCCTGAGGAGGAATGTAAACTGATCACAGTTGTTGAACCACATGGGGTACAATTCCTAAGTGGAAGCCTCCTAGTACTTTCCAGAGGAAGGTCCTATGGGTCTATTCACTTAGTTCCATTAGTTTGTCTAGGATTTCTCAAGTATCCAATGATGTTGGAGCCAACTTGTGAGTTTAATTTCTCCTGAGGAGGAATGTAAACTGATCACATGTTGTTGAGCCACATGGGGTACAACTCCTAAGTGAAAGCCTCCTAGTACTTTCCTGAGGAAGGTCCTATGGGTCTATTCACTTAGTTCCCCTAGTTCAGGTAGGATTTCTTAAGTATCCAGTGATGTTGGAGCCTGCTTGTGAGTTTAATTTCTCCTGAGGAGGAATGTAAACTGATCACAGTGGTTGAGCCACATAGGGTATGATTCCTGAGTATACACCTCCTAGTGCTTTCCTGAGGAAGACACTATGAGTCTGCTTACTTAGCTCCCTGTCTTTGGTAAGCTTGTTCTGAAGCTTGAAGACTGGGATTGATTTCTTTTGGTTAGGGTTCTGCTTGAGAGCTTTGCTTAGATTTGTTCAGATTCTGTGATTAGGGTTAAGATTAGAGAATAGATGATTCTTTCTCAAGCATGTGTTTTGTTTGCCTGATGGCACTTCCTTTCTCTTACCTGATATTGCTTGATAGCATGATTGTTTATTTTTCAGTATGATTACTGTTATTTCATGACTGGCTTGAGGTTGAGATGAGCTTGTGGAGGCTGAAGCCCCACACACATTTCCTCCCTCACTTGCATTGCATGCATTTTACTGTTAAAGCTGATGCTTTTGTCTGTTTTGGCGTATCATTGACATGATCCCTTAGGACTCTCATTTCCTTTGATAAGGATTTGATGATAGACTTTTAGGTTGAAACCTATGCATGACAACATTTAGGAGTTCCCTGTTCAAACCTCAACCATAGGATGAATCCATGGCATGATAACAGTAGGACTTGATAGTCTCCCTCCTAGTTGAGCCATTTATCCCGTAGTTTCCCGAACTACGTTTGCTCTGATCTTTCATACCAGATGAAAGTACGTAGGCATAGGATGCGATATCCTAGCGAGCAACCTTCCCCACCTTCCCCCGTAGTTAGCCGAACTACGTTGACTCTGATTTCTCGTTCCAGACGGGAATACGTAGGCATAAAGCGCGACGCTTTGCCGAGTCATTTTTCTTTTCTTTTTCAGCCAGCCTTGATAGGTAGATAGATTATAACCAACCCGTCCAAGTAAACAAACAAGCGAGGATCCCGTCGAGTACGACGGACGTGAGGGGTGCTAATACCTTCCCCTTGCGTAACCGACTCCCGAACCCAGACAATGGTTGCGATGACCTTGTCTTACCCTTTTTCGTCAGGTTTTTCCGATCGTTTCCTTTCCCGCTCTGAGGGATAAATAACGAAAGGTGGCGACTCTTCTGTCATGCCGGCACCTTATTTTCGCGCAAGCGACAGCTGGCGACTCTGCTGGGGACATAGCATCTAGGGACTTTTCCCATCCCTTATGCTGGGACCGTTTCCCATCCCCTACGCGAGTCAATCCTATCGTTTGTGTGTTTGCTTGTTGGGTTGCGTTTATTTATCGCGTTTTTACTTCTCGCATTTTTACTTCCCGCATTTTTATTTCCCGCATTTTATTTCCAGTGTGATATGATTATCTGTGCTGCTGTGGGAGAGGGATGTTACTGTGAGTGAGAAGCCGGACCTGGGCTTGAGTACACACCTAGATATAGTTGCGGAGAAGTAGTAGACGAACCTGTCTGCTGAGCAGGCACAGTTCCCTACGAAAATCTGCGCTCAGACGAGATTCTTGCAGAGGTGCTCCTTTCCGGTCCTGAGGATCTGAGGGGAGTCCAGACGTGAGGATTGTCGACTCTGGGAACCGATCATTTGGAAGTCAGCTAAGAGAGGCCTCTTCATGACTTGACGATACCACTCCTTCTGGGAATCGTATTGTCACTCATGAATGTCTGTGACGCTGACGACCGCATAGGATGCCGTACCTTTGTCCGTGGATTAGGTCCATCATACCTGTGAGTGGGGTTGGGATATTGCAGGAAACTTTGACCTCCAGACTACCTGGTTTTCTTGACAGTGAATCAGTTATGTTGGGTTCTCAGTTGCAGATATGTTCTTGATAGAGCAAGGGTTTGATCAGAGGATCTTATCATCGGGTGTTTGTCTGTTCTTGATAGAGCAGGCTTTGATCAGAGTATTGTTATCAGAGGTTTGTTCTGGATGGAGCAGATTTTTGAGTGAGGTCTGAGGATCTCGTCAGCAGTTGTTGTTTGTTCTTGATAGGGCAGATTTTGAGTGGGGTTTGAAGATCTCATCAGCAGCTGTATTTTTGTTCTTGATAGGGCAGATTTTTGATTTGGGGTCTGAAGACTTCATCAACAGATATTCCTTGATCTTGCATCCGGGGCCTTTATTATCAGACCTTCGTTCTTGTCAGAACAGAATGTTGATCTCGATCCTACTAGATGGTTATTCACAGCAAATCAGATCAGTGGTTTACACCGGGGTTTCCTTCTCAGCAGCGACTGTCGACATCGAATCTCCACAGCAGCCACCTGGATATATTGTTGCATGCCTGCATTTTGCATTAGCTTGCATATTCATGTTTGCATTCCATTAGCATGTGTCTGTGCTGTAGGCGCGTTTCGTACCCTGATTCTGGTACCCCGAGCAATATGAGATATTTTCTTCCATGAATGGATCCGGTCTTATCATTGCGTTGACACTATGATGGCACGTTGACACCAGAATCAGGGGTGATCTCCTGAACGTACAAACACCCATAATTCATCTTGCATGGCAGAAGCCGGGACTTGTCTTCTAACCCTTGTGTTTGCAGGTTTGACTCAGAATCTGGCAGCTCAGACTAATGGAGCAGATACAAGCTGAACTGGGGAAAGTCCAAAGCCAGCTGGGGCAGGTCATGAATGACATACAGGCAGTGCGTCTGGACCAGCAAGTGCTCAGAGAGGAGAATCAGCAGCTGCAGAATCAGTTGAGCTTTCTCATGGGAGTGGTGAGGAGTATGCTAAATAAGGAGAATGGTCAAGCACCCAAGGAGGAGACCAAAGTGCTTCCCCCATTGCCGTCATTGCCACCTGTGCTGAAACCAAGTGGACCTCATGGACCCTCTACACAGCATGAAGCTCGAGGCCTGTCTCGTCATCAGCCGCGCCGAGCATCTCAAAATAACCCTGAAGGTTATGGTCAAAAGAAGAAGCTACTTGATAGAGCTGTGGACCCACTACCAGTGAGTTATGCCCAGCTGCTGCCGCTGTTGGTTCAGAACCGTGTTTTCAAGCTGCGAACCTCAAATCCACCAGATGACGTATCACCAGACGTTGATCTAAGCATGCGTTGTGATTTCCACTCAGGAGCACCGGGGCACCATGTTGAAACATGTAAGGCTCTCCGGAATAAGATTCAGGATCTGATCGACTCGAGGACGATTAGGCTTGTGCCGGGCGGCATAAGAGCATCGGGAAAGTTCATTCCTTACCCTGCGGAAGAGGTGGATGATTCCACTCCTTTGCCTGAAGCTGAGAAAGATCTCGAATACGTCCCGCGACCTTTGGTGACTGAATCGCCTCGCTCGCAGTTTCTACCTGGATCAAGCTCAAGGACGCAAGCGCCTAAACGAGAGACCGTCGCCATTCAGAAACGACGACCTCTTGCTCCTGGGCGGAAAGAATACCAGCACCAGGATCACAAAAGACCTCGCAACCACGTGGAACAAAGGAATGTTTCTTTCCATCCAGTGCCTGTGCCGTATAGCCAGATTCTTCCACTGTTGGTTCAGAATTCCTTGGTGGAACCGAAAGCTCTCAAGCCCGTGCTAGAGCCTTACACTCCAGGGTACGATCCTCATGCTCAGTGTGGTTACCATGGTGGATCTCTGAGGCATTCAACTGAAGATTGCAAGGCTTTCCAGGCGAAGGTGCAACAATTGATCGACCAAGGGTGTATTTCCTTTCCAGAGGGAGTCTTGGTTGTGCGTGGCGACCCCTCAGCTGTCTGAGCTCGCAGATTCAGAGGGTTGTTTCCAGAAGCCAGTGATCCAGACAGGCTGACGTCCTCGACATTGGCAGTCCTCAGACTTTTTACCATTTGCATTTGTAGTTTCTTTTCCGTTAGTTACTACTTGCTGTTAAAACATTGTATGTTTCGAATGGTAATGATAATAAAGTGATTATGCATTTTTCTGAATTAGTTATGTCGTTGTCACTCATTTAATGCATTGCACTGACACTTGCATTTTATTTACTCCGATTTCTTACTATGATTAGCAATGAGCGGAGGGAGGATGATGAGACTGAATACTCATAGCCAATGATCGTATTGCTTTCAGATAAAACTTTGCCGATGACGTACAAGGCATTGTTTCAAATCCCTAAACACCGGAGAGATAAGGAAGAGAATCCCTTGTTAACCACTTCGAGCCGAGAAGTAGGAGTTTCTTTCGGATTTTTGAACCCTCGCATCTTAACCCGGGGCAGGGTAGTTGTCAGTTAGCTTGATCGAGCGTTCAAGTCTTATAGAGGAGTGTTGTCCTTCGAGGACCAATCACATCATATCCCTCTCCAGAGGTCGTACCTCATCAACCGCAATGGTTAAACCTCACCAATCAGGAGTGAGACAGTTATAATCCTTTCGGAGCAATCAAGACAACCAGTGTCGCACGACTTGTTCCAAGAAAAAAAAGAGAAATAAGAAAGCCCGCTAAGTAAAAAAGAAAAGCTAGAAAGCAAATACTTAGGCAAAAATCAGGGCATCCCGCTGGACTTCAAAAGAAAAAATCGAAAAGAACTCAAAAGGAGTCAGTCCAGGAAAAAATTAGGGAATCAAAACAAAAGAATGAAAAAGAAAGGATTATAAAAAAGGAAAAATCCTCGAACAAGGACAAAGTCGTGTAGATACAGACACCGAAAACGAAAAGGAGTAACTGTCACTCCGAAACACCTTGAGAATTCTTTAACCAGTTGTTCCCAATGTTCAACATACCTCTCGAAGAGGCGGGCGCTCGACCCAAGTTAACTGGACTTTAGGATCGGAGATCATCACGTAGAAGGGGTGGGTACAAATCATAATTTGAGCCAAATATCCTTTGTTTCACGAACCGTGAACCCGACCACGATACAACCCTTAAAAGACCTAATTGAGGCAGGGTTTATTCTGAGAGTGCATTACGATAAGGTTGAGTAACCTGACTCCTTCATGATTTGCTAATCATACCCTTATTGCATTTTTCACTGATCGCATCAGCACTACGTTTGAACTCTTGAGTTCATTCGTCACTCACTAGCATGACACGCAAATGAGTGACAGTACAACATTTTTTCGAAATTTGCATGAACACTGCATTAAAATTACTATTCGTGAATAAACAAATTTAGTTGCAGGTTAGTAGCTAATACGAAGGAACTTCAGCAAGGAATAGTCAATCAGGACTGAATCGCCAGAGGTCTGGATCAGAATGGTATGCTGTGGAACCCTGTGAATCTGGGGCAATGACTTCCAGTGAGCTTGGAATCAGTTTGTCTGAGGACAAGTCCCGGAGCATCAGTTGATTAAGGGGCAGTTTATGCAAGAAGCGGTTGGTCGGAAGTAAATCTTCTCGAGACCCAATCAGGGGCAGTTATCCAGAATTCTTGCGATTTAAGGGCGGATCCCTCCAGTGTTCAATCAGAGCATGTTGAGTCGCTCATCGCTCGTTCGGGGGCAAACTACTTCAGAGATATTGAAGCCGACCATGCTGAAAGTTGATTAGTTGAGGATGAATCCTCCCGTTGTGAAGATACTGGGGCAAGCCTTCTGAAGATTGTCTTGTTGCCAGTTGTTTTCGGCTCAGAATGAATCATTCCCAAAGGTCGGATTGGGGCAAGTTGAAATGCACTGGGGCAAGCTGTTCAAATGAGTTTGTTCGCCCTGGCAAGAATTGAGTATCGGGGAATCGTGTCATTACCCCGTCAAAACCCAAACCTTCTGAAGAAGCCTTGCGGTCATTGGATTGCCATCCCACAGCATAACCTGTTACTTGACTCCATGATTGGTAGCCTGTATTCCCTGTGTTGGCGTTGTTGAATCCGGATTGTTCCTCCGCAGAGATGTACGGTTTGAGGTCGTTCCCCCTGTACAGTTTGAGACTGCAGCAGATTGAGATGGCGTTTACCCCTCATCAGATTAGGGTCTAGATTGCCCTCAGTAGACCAGGATTGATATCCCCGAAGCGGAGCGAGTCCTCCCTCTCCAGCAGAGTTCAGTAGTCTCTCCTCCGCAGAATCAGAACCAGATAGTGAGCATTGATATGTCTTCCCCAGGTAGAGGTGATTCTCTTCCCCAAGCAGACGCATCCTGAAGGAACGCCACCTCATCGGCTGAGTCAAGCACCGAAGAATGATGTCGTCTTTCCCCAGCACCGGGTCACAAGTGCAGAGTTCATAGAAATGATTGAGTACCGTAGCTCATCTTTCCCCAGCACCGGGTCACAAGTGCAGAGTTCATAGAAATGATTGAGTACCGTAGCTCATCTTTCCCCAGCACCGGGTCACAAGTGCAGAGTTCATAGAAATGATTGAGTACCGTAGCTCATCTCTCCCCAGCACCGGGTCACAAGTGCAGAGTTCATAGAAATGATTGAGTACCGTAGCTCATCTCTCCCCAGCACCGGGTCACAAGTGCAGAGTTCATAGAAATGATTGAGTACCGTAGCTCATCTCTCCCCAGCACTGGGTCACGAGTGTAGAGTTCATAGAAATGTTTGGGAGCTGAAGCTCGTGTTTTCCCCCGTAAAGTCACTGAAGCAGGTGTATCCCCCAGCACCGGGTCACAAGCGCAGGATTCACAAGTGCAGGAAGCCGTATACCGAAGTATGCAGTAAATGATGATGCCAGACTGAAGTCTCCAGCGGAATCGAGATTCCACACCAGAGCCAGGCCCTCTCTTGAAGATCGACGATTCCTTCTTCCCCAGTAGAGTGTTGGAACAGCTGATGTTGTATCCCCCTGCAGAGTCGTACTCTCCCCCGAAGTCAGATGATCCTTTCTTCCCCAGTGGAATCAAATTCCCCATCAGAGTTGCACTTTCCAGTAAAGTAGAATGATTTCTCTCCCCGGCTGAGTCCGTAGGAAAGCAGAATCCTTGGAAGTTGATCAGATCATGATCAATTTTCCCCAGCAGAGCATTGAACAGCTGATGCTGTATTTCCCCCTGAGTCGCACTCTCTCCATCGAAGCAGAATGATCTCTCCTCCCTCAGCCGAGTTTGCAGATGTCCGAGAGATCCGAATCCTTGGAAATTAATCAGATCATGATTGGTTTTTCCCCAGTGGAGTGTTGAACAGCTGAAGTTGGTTCCCCCACAGAATTGTTACCCCCAGAAGAGTAGCCGAGACAGCCGCGCAATTCATTCTCGCGATTGATATCAGCAGATCCAAGTTCTCGTAGAGCTTCATCCCCTGCCGCAGTCAGCTGAAGTTGTTTTCCCTGCAGCAGTCAACCGGAAGATTAATTCCCCAGACGGAGGCCAATTAATATCAGCGTGTCCATGTTCTCCTCAGTAGGATGACTCCTCTACCCGAGTGGTTCTTTCTCCTTGACAGGAGGATTTCCCCCTTCGGCATTTATTTTGCTGACAGGATCGCATCATTGTGCATGCTTGCATAGCATTGTGCATGACTGCATAGCATTTAACGCTGCACAACATCGTGCATGATTGCACAGCATTTAGCATAAACGCATATCATTCCCACCGTGTGGGGCATAGCGCAGAAGCATATGCATCGTAAGCATGATCTAGGTCATTATCATCCTTGTTGAACAGGTGTACTACCGAAAGACCGGATGCTCAGGACGATTCTTGATGTTCTCCCCAGCAAGGCTGTTTTCTTAGATGATTCTAAAGACCCCGGTGTGATCCCCGCAGTTCGCTTGCTCAAGATGATTTTTGAGATCCCCAGCGAAGTCTTCGGTTCGAGATGATTCTCAAATCCCTCAGCAGGGCCATTTGCTTAAGATGTTTCCTAAGACCTCAGTGCAGCTTCCCGAGTTGTTTGCTTAGGGTGATTCTTGAGCTCCCCAATAGCGTCTCCAGCAGGAGTTGCCCAGGAAGATTCCTGGAATACCCAACAGAATGTTTGCTCCAGAAAGGTTATTAGTTCAGGACGATTCTTGAAGATGCCCGACGGATCTGTTTGTTCAAGTTGATTCTTGAAGTCCTCAGCAGCGTGATATGTCTGCTCCAACAACGATGTCTAATCTGAAGATGGATTTCGTAAGCGCCCGATGGCGATATCAGAAGGTTCCGGTGAGTCCAGATTTCCGTGTTGATGAATCAACGGGTGGCTGAAGATAAGGTTCCAAAGGTTGTAGATACAACAGAGTGATTCGTGTGGGTCTGAAGACCAAGTCAGTTGTCCTGAGGTGATGATTGATTGCGATCAAGTGAATAGTTTTTCTTCTGACTGAAGTCAAAGATGTTTCTCCAGCTGAAGCGGAGTTTTGCCTGAAGGCAAAGTGTTTGAATCCCCGTAGAGTCATGAATGGCTCAGAATACCATTTCTCTGACTGAAGTCACAGATTTCCCAAGCTGAAGCGAAGGTGCCTAAGGGCAAGGTTATCAAGGTCATGAATGACCTAGGATTCATTTTTTCGGACTGAAGGCCGAAGTATATCCCTGACTGAAGTCACGGATGCTATATAGCAGAGGTGGAGTTGCCTGAAGGCAGATCCATGTATCCTTGAAGGCCAAGGACCATTTTCTTCAGACTGAAGTCAAAGATGCCTCCTGCAGAGTTGCCATCCTTGAAGGCCAAGGATGCTTATCTTCAGAAGTACTTGAAGATCTTTTCTAGCTGAAGCTGGAAGTGGCCAGGGGCCAGGGTTTCATATAGTTCTGATGTTGAAGTTCTACGGCAGGCAGCGTGCAGCAGTATTCCGATGTTCGTTATGGTTCTGAGGGTGAACCCCAGATCAGAGTGTGCTCGGTTAAGTCTCTCATTCCCAGCGGAGTAGTTTCAAATACGCAAGTATACCTTTTGTTCCATTTACCAGGGGTGAACCCCAGGTCAGAATTGTTCAGTGATATAATTGTCCAGCAGTGAGGTTGGATGTTTGTTCGACGGCAATGTCAGACTCCTTAAATCCCCAGCAGAGATGATGTTGGTACGACGGCGATGTCGAGTGTCTCTCAGAATGATGTTTGTTTCCGGCGGCGATGTCAGATCAGTATCTCTCCAGCTAGTTGTTGAGCAGCTAGTGTTGCAGTGTTCGAAGGTTTGTTCTCCGCAGAGTATCATGTGGTCGTGCAGTTGGCAAATTTTCGGGTTTACCGATATTCAACCGTCTCGTACCTTGATTGGTTGAGAGCCGTTCGCTTCTCACCCAGTCAGGTTCAAGCCGTTTGAATAGGGGCAGCTGTTGCACCCCAAAATTTGACCAACATTTATGTTCCCATCAAGTGTTTGCAGGTTGATACCTTCATCAGAAAGTTCAAGAGATCTTCAGAGGAGTGGGTTGAAGCCAGGGTTGTATGCTTCATAGCTTGAGAGTTGTAGGTGCCCCTCAGATGATTCTGAGACTTTGAGAATGAACTAGATGTTTTGAGAAAGCTTATGAGATGTCTTGATAGCCATCATGAAGCCCAAAGAGGTCATTATGCAGGAGTTCAGAAGATTCAACCATGAATGGTAGAATTAGGGTTTTGACTGGGTCAACCCTAGGATAACTGAAGATTTGGAGAAGGTTGAGACTTAATCCAAGGGCCATGAGATCATGGAATGATGCCTAGAGATGTTATAAAGATGATTACTAGACCAACTCATCATGATTGAGGAGTTTGAGAAGTTTCAAGTCAGGGTTTCCAAGGATTGCCAGTGAAAAAACCCTAATTTGATCCCTATCTTCCAGGCAGTTTTAGCTCTAGATGTGTTTGATATCTCATCTTCCCCACAACATGAATGTTGTAGAGCTTGTTCTAAGCTTTAATTTGAGTGGTGGAAGTCCTTGATAGGAGTTACAGAGCTCAAGTTATGGTTTTGACAAATTACAGGTCAGCAGAGGTGTGTGAATCTGGGTCCTTGAAAGTCACCCAACTTGCAGACAACTTCTGCCCTAGTAGGATGATTCCTATGATTTCTTGGTCAACATGAATGTTGAAGAGGATCTTCTTAGCTTTAATTTGAGTGGTAGAAGTCCTTGATTGGATTTGTGGAACTCAACTTATGGTTTGAACAAGACAGGGGTATTTTGGTCATTTGTCAGTTATAGGTCATTTTAGCCAATGCCTAAAACTCCTATTTCCAAGCCTCAAATGGAAAAACTCAAAACATGAAAGTTGCTCAAAATGTGATTTTAAGTCTAGAAAGAAGGTCACAAATTGTTGAAAAAGCTCATAGCATGAGATTACATGATTGGTCCAAAATGAACTAAAAATGGCTTATAACTTTGAAAAGTTGAAATTGAAAAGTGATTTGGGAGATCCACAAATCCAAAATAGGTCATCCAATATATCATTTTGATTGGAAAAACCATTTTAAGAACTTTGGTTTAAATAGAATTTTCATTTGAGGCTTAAAAAATGAGGTTCCTTTGGAAATTTGTTGCTTGCATAAGAGGGCAACTTTGCAAAACCCTACACAAGCTAAAAATGCACTTGTTTTTCACTCATCCCTTCTCAATAACTCATGTAAGGACAATTTGGCATAGAATTGAAGGCATAGCATATGGTATATGAGAAATCCAACTTATCATCACATGAGACTTTCATGAAGTTTCCACCCCTTTCTAGATGAATCTAGAAACATCCAATGATTGTTATTTAAAGAGTGCATTGTGGAGAGTCTAAGGTTGGTGAAACTTGAGCCAAGTCAGAGGAGAGAGAGAAGTACATAGCCATTGGAGAAGTTTCTTCAAGTTGAAGCAACTTGAGTTTTCTTCCACTACCAGTCATCACCTTCACAACAAGTGCAAACAGAAGGTTGAGGACCATTGTAGGATCTCATTGAAGCCATTTCAAGCCTTGGAACTACCCCCACGAGCCTCACCATCATTCCTTTGACAGGTTTCTTTTTCACCTTATACCATCTTAATTATGTAGTGTTAATTAGTTTCTTAGGCATAGAAATGATGTACTAGGCTAGATGATTCTCCCCCATGAGTTACAGCCTGTTCCATGAGGTTCCATGGCAGGTGTTTGATTCTTGAATCTTCAAGAACTGGCTGTTTGATGAGTTTTAGGTAGTAAGAATTAGGTTAGAATCACCAGGATAGCATGTAGAACAAGTTTGTAGCTTTGGTTTTGAGTTTAGTGAAGATTGATATCAGGTTAAAATTCTGAACCATGGTTGTACCAGGATCTTCAATCCCTCTGTTAGGGCTATCTAGGGCGAATTAAGGGAAACTGTACGTATGGTTGTGTAGAGCTCATTTAGTAGAGCATTTCTTGTTTTTAAATCGTGGCAAGCCGTGGCGTGTGGAGAGAGTTAGAGAGGCTCGAAGGTGTGAGTGCATGAGGGAGGGTTCTGCAAACCCTAGTTCGTTTGGAGAAGACGAAAGGAGAGCCCTAGGATCCTCTCCAGAATTTGACTAATTCTTCCAATCCGATGGCTGAGATTAAGTCTGAAAAGAGAGGGAAATTTTAAATAGAATGAAACGCGACGTTTCATTTAAACCGCTTCTGGGCTTGGCTTTCTATTCCCACCCCCCTTCTTTGTTGGCCCAATTCATGTAACTAGCGCTTATTGCTTTTCCAACCCCCCCTCCCTTTAATTCATATATTTCTTTTATTTTTTCTTCTTTTATTTTTCTGTTTTGTAAAATTCATTAAAAATAGATAAAAAATGTTTTTTAATTCTTTTTTTTTCCTATGAGTAGATGAAAGTGTGTAGAAAATTATAAAAATAAAAATGAGATTTTATTTTTAGGTTTAATATTTTTAATAGATTTTCCAATTAAATAGCTTTTTAATTGTTTAATTTTGTATCATGATTTTGTAGGAATTGTTTTAGGACCTTCCCTTAGGGTTTTTAATCCATTCTTTTTTGTGCAATTAGATGATGAATCATAGTTCCCCATAGGATTTTTTTCTAGATTTTTTTAGAATTAATTTTGATTAGTTTAATTAGGGTAGATTTAGGGTATCCTGATTAGGGTTTAGATTGTGTTTAGGTGATGAATCCCTTTCTTTGATTGAGTTTTATCTTGATTTTTAGGTAGAGACCTTTGTAGATGTTATGAGTAGGTGTTGAGGACCCTTGTGAATAATTGTTAGATTTTTCCCCATTAGTTTAGTGTTTTTTAGGTATTTTCTGAAGTTGCCTGATGATGTGATCTGTTCAGTGGGTTATCTGTTCATCTGTGGGGTTCATTGTGGGGAATTTGTTGTGGGGTTTGTGTTGCCTTGAAGACTTTGATGGAGAGCATCATGAAGAGAAGATTGAAGATCAAGATTCAGAGACCCAGAGCTTGTCTTGTTCCCTGTTGGTGAGGTTTGAGATCCTGAAGTTTGAAGGAAGTTCATGGTACTTTCCTGAGGAAGGCACTATGAATGACTTTCATCCTTCCTTCTCACCTCTTTCTTAAGTATCCAATGATGTTGGAGCCAACTTGTGAGTTTAATTTCTCCTGAGGAGGAATGTAAACTGATCACAGTTGTTGAACCACATGGGGTACAATTCCTAAGTGGAAGCCTCCTAGTACTTTCCAGAGGAAGGTCCTATGGGTCTATTCACTTAGTTCCATTAGTTTGTCTAGGATTTCTCAAGTATCCAATGATGTTGGAGCCAACTTGTGAGTTTAATTTCTCCTGAGGAGGAATGTAAACTGATCACATGTTGTTGAGCCACATGGGGTACAACTCCTAAGTGAAAGCCTCCTAGTACTTTCCTGAGGAAGGTCCTATGGGTCTATTCACTTAGTTCCCCTAGTTCAGGTAGGATTTCTTAAGTATCCAGTGATGTTGGAGCCTGCTTGTGAGTTTAATTTCTCCTGAGGAGGAATGTAAACTGATCACAGTGGTTGAGCCACATAGGGTATGATTCCTGAGTATACACCTCCTAGTGCTTTCCTGAGGAAGACACTATGAGTCTGCTTACTTAGCTCCCTGTCTTTGGTAAGCTTGTTCTGAAGCTTGAAGACTGGGATTGATTTCTTTTGGTTAGGGTTCTGCTTGAGAGCTTTGCTTAGATTTGTTCAGATTCTGTGATTAGGGTTAAGATTAGAGAATAGATGATTCTTTCTCAAGCATGTGTTTTGTTTGCCTGATGGCACTTCCTTTCTCTTACCTGATATTGCTTGATAGCATGATTGTTTATTTTTCAGTATGATTACTGTTATTTCATGACTGGCTTGAGGTTGAGATGAGCTTGTGGAGGCTGAAGCCCCACACACATTTCCTCCCTCACTTGCATTGCATGCATTTTACTGTTAAAGCTGATGCTTTTGTCTGTTTTGGCGTATCATTGACATGATCCCTTAGGACTCTCATTTCCTTTGATAAGGATTTGATGATAGACTTTTAGGTTGAAACCTATGCATGACAACATTTAGGAGTTCCCTGTTCAAACCTCAACCATAGGATGAATCCATGGCATGATAACAGTAGGACTTGATAGTCTCCCTCCTAGTTGAGCCATTTATCCCGTAGTTTCCCGAACTACGTTTGCTCTGATCTTTCATACCAGATGAAAGTACGTAGGCATAGGATGCGATATCCTAGCGAGCAACCTTCCCCACCTTCCCCCGTAGTTAGCCGAACTACGTTGACTCTGATTTCTCGTTCCAGACGGGAATACGTAGGCATAAAGCGCGACGCTTTGCCGAGTCATTTTTCTTTTCTTTTTCAGCCAGCCTTGATAGGTAGATAGATTATAACCAACCCGTCCAAGTAAACAAACAAGCGAGGATCCCGTCGAGTACGACGGACGTGAGGGGTGCTAATACCTTCCCCTTGCGTAACCGACTCCCGAACCCAGACAATGGTTGCGATGACCTTGTCTTACCCTTTTTCGTCAGGTTTTTCCGATCGTTTCCTTTCCCGCTCTGAGGGATAAATAACGAAAGGTGGCGACTCTTCTGTCATGCCGGCACCTTATTTTCGCGCAAGCGACAAGTACCTTATCCATTAAGGCTCTTCGATGATACCAAAGCAGTATCTCGAACAAAACTTGAGATTCTTCGGGTGGTCGAAGCAGTGCCTTATCCATTAAGGCTCTTCGATGATACCAAAGCAGTATCTCGAACAAAACTGGAGATTCTTCGGGTAGTCGAAGCAGTACCTTATCCAATAAGGTTCTTCGTGATACCAAAGCAGAATCTCGAACAAAACTTGAGATTCTTCGGGTGGTCGAAGCAGTACCTTATCCATTAAGGCTCTTCGATGATACCAAAGCAGTATCTCGAACAAAACTTGAGATTCTTCGGGTGGTCGAAGCAGTACCTTATCCATTAAGGCTCTTCGATGATACCAAAGCAGTATCTCGAACAAAACTTGAGATTCTTCGGGTGGTCAAAGCAGTACCTTATCCATTAAGGTTCTTCGATGATACCAAAATAGTATCTCGAGTGATAATTTTACTGAGGAATAGTTGAGCTAAAATCCTTATTAGAGGAGCAACCTTGTGCAAAAACTCTGCAGGGGGAAAGCCTTCAAGAAACTTTTCAAGGTAACCTCTACTTGGGGAGCCACCAGAGCAATAGTTGCTGGGGATTATCATCACCAGCTGCATGGTTGAAGAATGTCTTGCTGGGGAGTAGAATTCCCTGAACTCGTGGGGTATTAACTCTTTTCAGAGTCATACTGCCAATTCACTAGAGGACTGACCAAGATGCTCGCAAACTGATCCTGGATCCTGCTACATTGCTATGTAATGCAATGTTTTATGATGCCCAAACATGCAACTAAGATGCAACTGCTAGGGAGTGCACGATGCGAATGCAAATGATATGTTAATGCTTGATATGATTATGATATGAGGCTGTATGTCGTGCTTATGATAATGCAGCGACCAGGTATGCCGGGGATAAAATTTTGTCGGGGACATCACCAGGGGTTGGATTTGGTAGTTGTCAAATGGATTTGGACTTTGGTTTTATGAGGATGCCATCGAGGGCGGACTTTGGTAGTTGCCAAATGGATTGGACTTTGGTAGTTGCCAAACGAAATTGGACCTTAGTTTCGTGAGGGTGCCAACGGGGTGGACTTTTAGTGGTTGCCAATGAGGACTTTAGAATGATTTTCCAGACGAGAACTGGACTTTGAAGGATTTGTTTCGGTTATAAAGCTCTGACAGGTATCAGGTCCAGGCCGTAGGGGTGAAACCCAATGACAGAGAGGCTTTTTCAGGAGGTTAAGGTTATTTGGTGGGGTGATGGCATGATTCCCCGACACTCAACTTTTGCTGACGAGAATAAACTTGCTTGAGTAACTGCCCCAATGTTGTTCAACTTGCCCCAGTTTGGGTCTATGAAGGAATTTTCCTTGAATGGAAATTGGAAGCAATCATACCATGAGACGAGTTCGAGATGGCTTGCCCCATCATTCCAAGTCGTGAAAGGAAGTTGGAAGCAGTTGTACCATGAGATGAACTCGAAATGGTTTGTTCCAAGTATTCCACATCGTGAAAAGAAGTTGGAAGCAGTTGTACCATGAGATGAACTCGAGATGGTTTGTTCCAAGACTCCAAGTCATGAAAGGAATTCGGACGCAAATATACCATGAGATGATCTCGAGATGGTTTATTGCAAATTTTAGTCAGGAAAGGGTTTTGACCTTGATTAACTGACCCTTGAGGTAATTGGTTTCAAATATTTCTTGAGGTAGTCTGCTCCAGAATGAGCATTGAAGCGACATGACTTGTGCTGATTGAGCGTTGGAGGGACTCTCCCTTAATCAAACAAACTCTGGGTAGCCTGCCCCTTGTTGGATCCTTTGTAGAAGTGGTATACTCGTTCTGGTAAGAACCTAGCTTCTAGATGATATGTCATGATGACTTACAAACATTGAGCGTAGCGACTCATCCAGAGCATTTTGACTGTGCGAGCATATCGACTTAACCAATGCGTGTTAATCGTACGAGCGTAGCGATTTAACCAATGCATATGGATTGCGTGAGCATAGCGACTTAACTAATGCGTTTGGATTGCGCTTTTGCTCTACCCCAAGGCCTTTGACGCTTGTTGACCTCTACCATCAGCTAGTTTTCCTCAAGTTCAACCAGTTTGCCCCAGTCTGCCGGGTGTTTTGAAGGACTTTCTTCTGGGATGAGAACTTTGGCGATGATTATACCAGGATATGGCTTGAACCCATTTGCCCCAGTGTCTGAACCTTGCAGTGGTCCGCCCCGGTTTAAACCTCAGAAGGACTTGCCCCAGATTCGTAGGGTTAGGAGAAATTCTTAATTCAGGTCAACACCAATGAGTGATCAAGTTCCTCTTTGATTGCACTTTGTTGGAATTTCCATTATGCCAATTACTGATTTGCAGCTAGAATTGATTATTCAAAAATGGTAATTTTAATGCGACATTCATGCGAGTTTTGAAAATATCATTTATTGGAGTGATACGAAAATGTGTGACGAGTGGACTGTTAGTCCAAACGCAGTGCTAATTTACTGGTGTGTGAAAGATATAGTAAGAGTATGACACCAATACAGAAGATTAACAAATTTGTAGGAGTCAGTTTACTCAACCTTGCTGTAGTATGCTTTCAGAGTAAACCCTACCTCAATTAGGTCTTTTGAGGGTTGTAATGCAGTCTGGTTCACGGTTATAGAAACAAAGGATATAAGGCTCAAAGTATTATTTGTACCCACCCCTTCTTCGTAATGATCTCCATACCTACGTTCAGTTAATTTTGCACCTGTTTGACGGTATAAGCTTGATGATTTAAGGTATGCTTGAAATAGAGGTCACCCTTATTTTGCTTTTTTGATGGATGTCAGTGACCCTTTTGATTCTGACATGGTGGCCACTGAATCTTATTTGTTTTTGTTGAGGGTTTGAGGACCTCTTTTGGTTTTGTTTTTGATCCCTAACTTTTGCATGGACTGACTTTGCTTGTCAAATCCATCGGGATTGCCTTGATTTTTGCCTAAGTCTCCTTTTGAGGTGTTCGACTTAGCAGGCTTTTGAAAAAAAAATTTTGAAGGATTATGACTGCCATGTCAAGGGTTATTAATGAACAACCGTCATGTCTTTTGGATTTTTGCTTTTTGAGTACGTAATCAGGTTAATTAAACACTACCCTGCCCCAGGTTGAGTGTAAAGATTTATAGATCCGAAGGAAACTCCTACTTCTAGGCTCGAAGTGGTTGACTAGGGACTAACTCCTTATCTCTCCAGTGTTTGGGGGTTCGAAACAATGCATGTACATCATTAGCGAGATTTTATCCAAAAGCATACTATCAGCAATTATGGGTATTTAGTTTTCGTCATCCTCCCTCAAATCTTTGCTAAACAGCAGTGCGATAAAGGAAGTGGAGTGAAATTTTTGTTGTTGTGATTTTTTGCGATAAGTGAGAAAATGTGAGTGGATACGAATGGATTTGATCAAAAACATGCATAATTATCACATTAACAATACCATTAATAAGAAACAATGTCTAAAAACAAGTAGCACTTAACATAAAGGAAACTACAAATGCACAAAAATGATAAGGAAACTGCCAGTATTGAGGAACTGAGCTCTTCTTCCTTGCTTCACAGTTGGGCTAACTTTTGGCAGCTGTTTCTTATTGCCTTCTGCGTTGTTCTCGTCTTTTCTTAGCTCAACTTGATTCTGTCTCAAGTGTTCCATGGTCTTCTAGCACTAAATCAAGTTCATTACTTGTGTCGGGAAATCAACCGCGAATTATGGATAAAGGGTGGATAGGCTTTTTTTGGTTTTGGAATATGATATATGATGCAAATGAAACGCAGATGTAGTGATATGCGAATGCAATGCAGGTGCAAACAGGATCCAGGATAATATAAGCAATTCACAGCAACCTAACCGGTAGGTTATACCAGACAAGTTCTAAATTCTTTACCCATAGACCCACTCACGGGATAGCTTCTATGTTGACGGATAAGGTTCCCAGGATCACGGACACCGATCGCATCAACATTACGCAACAGGCTAGTTGTATTATAACGAGAGTACGATAGGGTCTCTCCTGAGCGGAGTCCTCATGCTAGGCACACGAGGAGCGGGTCCTCGGGGACTAACACTACACGACTACCAATATAGAAACTGGTTCTAAGAGCGGGTCCCAGAGTCATGGACCCTTCATGAATCAAATCGTGTAACAGGCTAGCTGCGTTACGATAGGATCTACGAAAAGGTCTATTCTGGAGGAGCTTTCATGCTAGGCACACAAGGAGCGAGTCCTTGGGGACTAACACTAATTACTACCAATTCTAAACTATGTTTTCTCTCTTCTTTTTCCAAAGCTCGGGTGTATAGCTTTACTTTCAATGCTATCCCCGAATCGAGCAGGCAAATATAATAAACAACATACGATAGAAAGAGAGAACAAGAAATAAACAATAGGAGAAAATAAACATAAAGAAAATAATTAAGCAAAAGGTTAGCACTCTCAAATCGAGTCAAGTTAGGCTTGACCCTCTCTTGCATAGGGAAATGCAAATCCCCAGCAGAGTCGCCATCTGTCGTACCTCGAAAAATACGATCCTCGTGATGGCCGCAGAAAATACTGTTCGAAACAGAGTCGCCGCCGAACTTTATTCATTCCAAGGATGGAATAGGAAAATATCGATAAAACCTTTAAGGAGATAAGAACATGGTCATCACAACCAATATTCTAGGTTCGGGAGTCGGTTACGCAGAGGGAAGGTATTAGCACCCTCTACGTCCGTTGTACTCAACGGGAACCTTTTGATCGATTCGAGAGTAAAGTTAACTATGCTTGTTTGTTTTCTTCTAAGGTTTCTCCTATGGGGGGAATGGATGGTTATAGGATAGGGTGCTCGCCAAGGATTGGGGCCCTTGTGCCTACGTATCTTCACTTGTAAGAAGTGGAAAATCAGAGCATTCGTAGTTCGTGGGACTACGGATAAAAGGAGGGGATTGTGCTCGCCAAGATCATCGCAATCTTGTGCCTACGTATCTTACATTCAGAAGAGAATGAAGAATCAGAGCAGTCGTAGTTCGGCTAACTACGGTAAAAAGGTTTGTGTTTGGAATGAACGAGAGTTTAGGTCGCATTCTAACTGCTAAACGTTGGCTTGTCTGCTCGCTAGGGGAGGCTGAAGCACGAGTTTGTTATGCGTGGAAGAATGGGCTAAACAATGTTCTTTGAGAAAATATTTAGGTTGGAGATCGCCTGAGGGCGAGAAATTTGTGTTTATCGTATTGGATGTTTTGGTCAGAGGATATATCTGAATAGGTTTAAGGTTTCGATTGCATGGGGGCGAGAAAGAGGGATTTGGTTAGGTAATTTGATGGAGAATGACGACTATTCGATAAACGAGACGTCAGCCTCGTAATCAATTAATCGAGGCATTATTGGGATGCTAGATTCCAACGACACCTTTTTCATTTGACTAATTACGAAATATGTGTTTGAGAAAGTTTCAATCGCACGAGGGCGAGAGAAGAGAGTTGGATTGAATATTTTAAGGGAGAATGACGACTACTCGATAAACGAGACGTCAATCTCGCAATCGATTAATCAGGATATCATTGGAATGCTAGATCCCAATGATATCTTTTTCATTCAATTAATTATGAAAGTGTATTTGAATGGACAATGACGATATTTGTCCAAATAGTTAGGGCATGTGTTTTATATACGAAAAGGTCGAGTAATCCACAACCTAAAGCGTACGCCCCAAGCGTGGTCACTCGAGAATTCGAGGAGTGCGAGACTCCAAGAACTCCATTCTTTCGCAATTTAAACAAGAAGATAGTTTGGATTTGACGTACAGTTTAGAGTCGTACTAGGGTTTAGACTCGATCGTATGAAGGTGAGGAACGAGATTAGATGGTTTGAAAAATTTGGGAGGAATGACGACTACTCGATAAACGAGACGTCGGCCTCGTAACCAATTAGCCGGGATATCGTTGGAATGCTAGATCCCAACGACATCTTTTTCATCCCATTAATTATGAAATATGTTTGTTGGACAGTAAATACTTGTCCGAATAATTAGGGAAAGTGTTTTAGAAACAAAAGTTCGAGTGACGCGCTATTCGAGGCGTACGCCTCAATAGTAGCCACTCTCAAATTCGAGGAATGCGCGACTCCAAGAACTCGATTCTTTCGTGATTTAATTATGAAAATAATTTGAAAATATTAGCGTACTCGGACTAGGCGCGCTATGTATTCTAGAAAATAAGATCGAAAGGGTCACAACTCAAGGTGTGCACCTCGAGAGCGGTCGCTTAAAAATTCAAGGAAGGCGAGATCCAAGAATTTAATTATTTTTGAAATTTGATTTTGAAAAATATTTTAATTTAATTAAGAAAAAAAGTTTTAATTTTCATATAAAATAAATTAATCAATTGTAAAGAGTTTTGAGAAAAATCAATCATAACTAATTGTTTTGAAGAAAAAGTTTAATATCTTAGAAGAATGTTTTAACTTAATTAATAAAATATAGTTTTCTAAAAGTTTTAAAAAAAATTTATTTGGTAATAATTTTGAAATATATTTTTTAAAGAAAGAATAATTGGAAATCCTTATAAAAATATCTAATTAATAAAATTGTTTAAAAATGTCTTTTAGAAATTTCAATTAATTGAGTGAAAAACGGTTTTGAAAATTGAAAAACAGAACAACCACAACTAATGGGCGTGCGCCTCAAGAGGAGTTGTCCAAGGACTCAAGGAGTGCTAGACTCCAAGAGCCCACTGTTTTCGTGGATAAATTAGAAAAATGATTTAGTCGAATTAAAATGTTATTTGACTTTGTCTTATAAAGTAAGCTAATTAGTTAGAAATTAATTGAATAAAAAGTTATTTATCATTAAAAAAATAGATTGATATTTAGATATATTAAAAAAAAATGAAAGGAGATAAAACAAAATAAATAAGAAAAAAAAAGATTGACTAAGAAACGGGGGAGGGCGCAAACCCACTTTGCCAGGATACCGAATTTGGACATATTTTCCATCACAAAATCAATAACTGACATTGGTTATCAAAAACTCTTAATATAATTTCTAACAACATTATGCAATTGAGATTCTTACGAAATTGAAACCGTATGTGAGAAAAACAAGACGATATTTCATAGCTACCATTACCATAAAAAATCTTAACATCTCATGAAAAAGGCTATCATTAACCATCATCCATAGAACATAAAAAATACTGCAATATTAGTTCAACAACACTTATACGGTCGAAATTCTTACGAAACTAACATGATATGTGAAAACCAAAATGAGGCCCTGAAAGCAATCTTTATCAATGAGGCTTTAACATAAAGATACTAAACATAAACAGAATCCAAGGGAAATACCAACCGAATATGAAGACGTCGTTCCGTAATTGCGGAGTTGGTTTTAAAACCATTGTTGCAAATTCCTTTCGATCTTGTGGCGGCAATTAAACCTTCAATGATCTAAGTGAGCCCCCAAATAACCTGGCCGATAGGCTTCACCTGCAATGTTTGAAAACGCGAGCCACGTACCGTACAGTAACACCAGCCTAACGTTACTAAGCTCGCCGAACCTGCGTGCTCCGCAGTGTTGTGATCGCGCACCGAAATCAAATGCAACCTGCAGCAATCAACTAATAGGCGCAAGCATTAATCTGTCATCAACATTAGTGTTGTGATCGTGCACCGAAATCAAATGCAACCTGCAGCAATCAACTAATAGGCGCAAACATCAATCTGTTATCAACATTACAACTTCAACAAAGTATTACAACATCATTAAAGCGGAATAGATGAAAACAGCTTGAAATTGGCTCAGAACCTCACCCAGCTGCAGCGGAAGTCAAAATGTATATGAAAACATGACTCATAATATTGAAAATAAGGCCAGTACAGCAGAGTTAAAGCATAAATTTTGCGGTGTCATGATGATTCCACATGTTGACCAAATATGTTTTTGAAATACCAATTTATCAACAACACCAAAAGATATTCTCTGCTAAACAATTACTGACATAAGAATGAAAAATAGGATATCATAAACCAACAATTCAATATGCAGCAAGTCGCTAGCACGCAATGCGTTTTATCGTAATTAATTTGAAGCAAGAGTTTAACACCTTGACACGCAAATCATGTCCAATCAGCACAACACCCAGACCTGATAGGAATGACCACATCAACAAAGACACAACTATCTTCCAACAGTACTTAACAAATTAAAGTAATCCACTAAACAATCATCTTACACACTCAGAACCCAAGAAATAAACTTAAGTTATTTACATGATCTATACATTCTAACAAACCAGGGATAAAATGCATGCAGTTGATACTAAATTTTAACTTCTAAACAATAACAAATTACGAGTTAGATTAGAGCGTTACCAAACGGCGAGTTATTATCAAAGAAAGATATGAACTTTGTTTCCGCTTTTGTTATGTCTTGTGGGAAAGAGCTGGTTGTCGTTGAAAAAACGTAAGTCGTTCCTATGTTGAAGTTGTTGTTGTTCGAAACCACAAGCTGTTGTTAAAACCTTGATGGCTTACGGAGTCGTTGCCGGAGTTGTCACAACTCGGCAACGTCGGCAATAAAGAGAGGTTGATCTCGATGGGCTTTCGCTGCTACAAACTACTCTGTTGTTGATGAACTGCTGCTGTACATGTATCAACACTGATGTGGTTGTAGTGTCGAAGTTGTTATTATATCAGAGTTGCTTGAACCAATATCGCTAATCGCCTTTCAACCGACATGTGAGAGTTGTCGCCGCTCTGTTTCGTTGCTGCTAGCGCTCGCTGTCCCGAGGAGGTGGGGCTGCTGGTGTTTCTGGAGTAGCTGGAGAAGCTGGCTTTTCCACTCTTGGTTTTGTCATAATCGGCTTGCATGACCTATCAACAGCCTCAGCTTTTTTCTTATATCAGCTGACAAGAGGACGGGGTAGCACATTTTGGAAGCAAACTTTGTTGTTGCTTCTTCTCTCTAAGCCAGTTCTCAGCTTCTCCGCATTCATTCAGGACCTTCTGTTTCTCGTTGATATCAATGTGATCAAATTTGGGATCATTAGACATTGCAACTTCTCCGTAACTATTGATACAATAGACAAGCTGCTCAATTACTGCATCTCTGTCTGTGTGTTCTTTGTAGCGCTCCTCAATTGGATCCCCTTGCTTTTTGAGTTCATTGAAATGAGTTCTCAAATGAGGAGGAACCCTTTCAGGACCAGGAACCGATATAGCAGTAACCATCAAAGGCAATAATTGAGGAATATTTGCTTGGACAAAATGACTATACAATTGAAACAGAAACATCACCACCAGTGGACTCTCCATAACTATCTTGAATGAACGGGTACTTGGATTGAGCTGTGAGCCAGTGGCAGTAGCAGGGTTTATACCTTGATCAGGAAGTGAGTTATCAATCGGCTTGACATCCTCCCCTGTCATTGCCATGTTCTCAAAGAAATGACTAACAGTCAATTTAAAATTTTGGTAAATCTTGCATACAAAACCCAGAAAAGGCTGGACTTCATTTTCTAAAGTCGGCCTAAAGTTCCTCAAAAGATCAAAGATTATACGAATACAAATCAAACCATTTTCTTCATTATCCGTTGTAAGCACCTGCATAGCAACCTTCAAGAGGTCTTGTACAAAAGGCCGAAGAACTTCACTGTGTGGTAGCCTATTCAATATCTCAACCACAATATTCCTAAGCTTATGTTCAGGATTGTCCACAAACTGTGGCTTTGTAATTTGCAGTAGTATCCCCGAGAAGGCCTGAAAATAACACTTCAAAAAATTCAAATACTCAGCAGTATGAGCAATTTCAAGACTATCCCTAACCTCCATCACCATTTGCAAGTGTGGGATCATTTCGAATCATAAGTCCAGTCAATGCCGTAAGTCTAGACATAACATGCGAAAGCTTCTTGAGAGTCAAGGTTATAACAAGTGACTCCTCTGATATACTGTTATTGATCTCACGAAAAATTCTTTCCACCCAAAGTCTTCCTTCATTATCAGCTAAGGAATATAATATTTTTTCAATACTGCAATAGCACTCCTGAACTGCATATGCCATATATTCATCCCTAGAGATCCTGCTCCACAGATCTGCCTGTGCATCTTTGCAGTCCACGACCAAGTCTACCGCCAACAGGATCTTACTGCTTAGCAGAAACAAAGGCCATTGAACTAATCTCAAAGTTCCTGCATTTCTGGGAATAGAAAGAAGGTCCATTTCTCTATTGTTAATGTAATCTTCCTCACGCAGGATTTTGATTATCTCCTTCCAAAATGGAGCAAACATGGCAGCTTATGATTTGTTCATATCCTAAGAACCCTGAGTTGATGGTCCATTGATGGGAATCCATCCAAAAGAAACAACGGAGACATGTCTCCACCGCACAAATGAGGAGACTTGACTTCGTCCTTGAATAATTTTATGTCCAAACAAAAATACACATGAAACACTACCAAAGAAGCTTGCCATATTAAATAGCTCAAAAATAACATGACATCTCTCTGCACAAACTTAACACTTCCTCCATTTTTAACTTATTGTTGTTGTTGCGGTAGATCCGTTTTGTTACTCCGTGACAATGGCTTTCAAAGCCCGAACATAATCGACTCCCATCTTGAATCTACTTCAAAACATGTACATGAATTTGACAGACAACAAAATAACCTTCACGAATTCGAGGCCTTCAAAACGGAATCCATTTTCACATGAATGAAAATAAGCTGCGACACGAGATTAGCTACGTTTGTTGCTGTTCTTAGTGAAGCTCAATCTCTTTCAAGTGCATTTTGTCGAACACTTTGTGTGCGTATGGAGAAACCAAGGAAAGTGGTACAAGGGTGGGGATTCAGAGGAAAAGATGAATCACGACGCAGTCCTGTTGGTCTTCAAAACGAAAGTTGTATAGTAGAAAATGAAGGATGTTGTGAGCAATGATTTGGAACTTCAAAATCAGAGAAATTAGTGAGGTTGGGTGTTGTTAGGAAGAGTGAAGTCGTGTAAAAATGGTGATGAGAAGGTGGTTGAGGAAATCGGAAGGGAAGGAAGAAGAGATGTGGTGGCGGCTCGTTTTGGTGAGACGGAAGAAGAGGAAGGTGGGTCGAAGAAAACGAAAAGGGTTACCCTTCGAAATTAGGGGCGGCCGAATTTAGGGTTCCATGAACAGTAACCTCCCCCATAACCTAGGGTAGGTTACCCTTTTATATCCAACTACACATCAACCGTGTTTCTCATTCAAATTTTTTCTATTTTTCTTTTAATTTCTATTTAATTAACTAACTAATAATTTAACTAATTAATTCTAATCTTATTTTAATTTTATTTTAATTAAACAATTCTAATCTAATTAATTAATAATCTATTCTAATTTAAAAAATTAAAATAAAATAAAAAAAACTAATCTAAATATAATTTAAATTCTAAATTTTGAAATAAAAATCTAACCTAATTATTAAAAAATACTACATTATCTTAAAATAAAATATAAATATATAAAAAAAAGAAAAATAATAACAAATAAAAAGATGCCACGTGGCATGCTCCTATTGGGCTAAAAAGCGAAAATGCCTGTTTTTGCTGAAAAATACGCTACGCTGTATAAGCGAGGTAAATTAAAAACAAAGTCGGGAAAATGAGAATTTTGAAAAAAGGTAGGACAAATTTGGGGTATGACAATTCTCATTAACAAATGAGAAATCAGAGCGTCCGTAGTTCGGAACACACGATGGAAGTTAACGTGAGAAAAGAGTTACTGTTGAGAAATATACGTTGAAACATCATACTTTATTCAATAAGAATTTACTTTCTTTTATCAATTGCTCTTTACTGCATTTTTTTACTTTGAAGTTGCTTTCCTCAACTGCATTTCTTTTATAAACTTTTGCAACGTTTAACCTTTTCAGCAAACAATCAAAACAATCTTTTACACTAATGAATGTTGTCGAAGTGTTTATCAATTTTCCAGAAATACATTAATACAATTGTTATGTCCTAAGGATTCACTGGTTGGTGCTGCAAGTAAAACAAATTTTTGGAAGACCAACAGTTGTTTACCAATTTTCACGGTAAACAGTATGTGGTGGAGGAAAGAAAAACGATAAACACATTTTCTTGCATTTTTCGAAAAGTATTGAGTGATGGAAGCAAGTGGAGTTCTAGCTCATTATACAACAAGTGTCGAGTGACAGCATCCCATTCGTATCAATATTTTTCTTTATTTTGTAGGAAACAATTCAAGATCCGTAAGATATATTTTTAGCCATATAATAGAGTGTTTTGGAAGGGTGAAAACAATAATATTTGGAACCACACAAAAGATTTAGGGGAAACAATTTATGATCGTTCCTCTTAAATGTTCAACAACTCTGATCGAGCAGTACCGACCAAGATTGAATCCCCATGCAATATACTTAAAGAAAACCTTTGGTAATTCGTCTCAAATGCAATATAGACAGGTCTTCTCAACAACTTATAATAAGGTATGTACTTGTGCTTCTGTCTGAATTGAAGAAAGGAAATTTGTGGTAGCTTGGACATAGTGGTTTTCACCTATCACCAAGGTTGAGGCAGGGGAGACTTTAGTCCTTCTAACAACAATCAAATGGGTGCATGAGCTCAAGCTTGATGTAGTGAACTTTGAATTAGATTTTAAAGCGTACCTGACAATTTTAAGTCAATTGTTGATTTTGTCATAGTTTGGCCAAATTATCGAGGAATGCAAACAACGCTTACTAACTTTTTATTTTATGAACTTTTATGTTAATTTTATTAAGGATAAATTCTAATGAAGTTATTTGGAATGAGTGTTACAATCTCTTGCTAGTTTTCAAAATTTTATCAGCATACCAATATATATTCAACAATTTCTTATTAATGAATTAAGCTTTTCCCCATAAAAAAATCTTGTTGGATAATAAGTAAAACAATAATATTTTTTTTATTTTATGATCATATTAGTTGTAATCAAATTTGCATGGAAAATTTTGCATTTCTTTGCATTCAAATACGATATTGAATTGAGTGTTCACATTGAGGGTTAGACTCAAAACTTTGGAAAGAGATTGTCAAATCAATGACTCAAGTTTTGGCGACAGGAAGGTGAAGCATAAGAGATGGTACTAACATTGATGCTTGGCAAGATTGCTTGGTTGAATCGAGTTTAAATATTAAAGATCTTAATCTACAAATTCTCGAAGAATTAAACACAAATATTTTTGAGCTAGTATGTCAAAGTGGAGAATGAAACTGACATAAGTTGATGTATTGGATGCTTGACTTAATGGTACACAAAATTAAAGTTCGTTTTCCTCCATGCATAGAGTATGGTAAGGATGAATTCATTATTGTAGGTACAAATCGGGATGACCATTTTGTCTATGAGAAGTATAAGATTTTGGTAATCCATGAAGAAGACGATATGGAGGAAGTTTGGAAGAATGTATGCAAGTTAAAGGTACAAGAAAGAGTTAAATGCTTAGTGTGGTTGCTTATTTATGATAGGTTACTGACTAAGCTTCATAAAAGTAAGAAAAGGATGAAGGTGCAAGTTGTAATCTTTATGGTTGTGTGTGTGCGCGTGCGCGCATGTGTGTGTGTGTGTGTGTGTGTGTGTGTGTGTGTGTGTGTGTGTGTGTGTGTGTGTGTGTGTGTGTGTGTGTGTGTGTGTGTGTGTGTGTGTGTGTGTGTGTGTGTGTGTGTGTGTGTGTATTCACCATGCATATACTGAGGTATTTCCATCAAGGCATGAAATAGTGGATGAATAGGGTCCTTGATAATATAGATAATGCTTTTCTCATCATGGAGCTTAAAGTGTGGTTATGTTTGAATCTCAATTCACATGAGAGAGAGAGAGAGAGAAAGAGATGAAGGGAGAGAGAGATATGTGTGATTGGAGTAGTTTTTGGGCATTGGGATGCCATAGCTTATGGATGTGTTGCAACAAGGATGAACACGATGAGACATATCAAATACCACTGAATCTGGGTTTCTATGTGCATCAAAAGTTAAAGGAGTGTGAATATGCTACAATCAAGAATATAGTGACGTTAGGGGATTGAATAATTCGAATGATAAGATGGAAACCTCCCCAAGATACTTAGTTTAAATAAAATACGAATGTGGTGTGTAACGCAAACAACATAGCTAGTTATGGTGATATTATCATAGACTATCGAGGGTAATGCAAGGGTGGCTTCTTAAAATCCATTGAAATGTGTAGTGCATCCAGAGCGTAGTTATGGGGAATATTTGAAGGTTTAAAGCTTACCAAGAGATTATGAATGAGAAGGGTAGAGTTGAACAAACATGGCAACGGGGCGGGGCAGGTTTAAGCAGACCTAAAATCGCCCCTGCCTCCAAGACCCGGACTTGCCCCCGCCCCCAAATTCGGTCGGGGCTAATAGTTAGTCCCCTGCCCCTGCCCCCATTGAGGAATGAGTTTCCCCGTACTCGCCCCACCCGCATAAACTGTACTTTTTTAAATGTATACTTATCAATAACAATAAAAATCAATAATTTAACTAAATAATTGATTATTTTAAAAATAATCGTAATGTTTGATCATTTTTATTTAATTTGTATTTATAACAAAATAAATAATAATTCTAATAAACATGATATTGTAAGATTAAATTAAAGGAAATAAATTAAATTTAATAGGCGGGGGTGAGTGCAGGACGGGTACTAGCATCCCCGACCCCATAGTGTGTCGAAGCAGATTTGATCTGATATGATTTAGATTAGATTTGAGTTGAATATTTTGGGCCTTTTATGTTTTGGGCTTTTGTAAACCTAAAACTATAAATAGGGTGCCTTGCTTTGTATTCGATAACAACATAGTACAGATTTCACAGTTGCAAAGTTTAGCAAGTGAAAGTTCAATATAATCAGAAATCCCACAGTTGTGGGTAACACATTTTATCCAAATATTTCTTCTCTCTCTTCTCTTTCTTGCTTGTTTTTTATTCTTCTTTTCTTTTGTTGTTCTTGATAACTTTTTACTTGTTATCACCATTACTATCATATTATGGGTTTGTTCATCAATCTTGAGATCAAGATTGAAGGGAATTCTTCATAGGATGTGAGGTGAATTTCCAACATCTGGTATCTAGAGCTCCGGTTGAGAGATTCAAGGAAGGAAGATAGTGATGGCGATGAACTATCCGAACGACAACTTTCTGGCGACCCTGCCAATTCTCAAGAAAGACAATTATGAGAATTGGTGCAAGCAGATTAAGGTGATTTTCTGTTATCAAGATCTTTGGGATCTTGTGAAGGACGGAGTAACATCGCTTGGGGAGAATGCAACGAAGGCGGAAAAGGTTGCGCACAAAGAATTGAAGAAGAAGGATTATAAAGCACTCTTTATAATTCATTAGTGTGTTGATCCTGATAACTTTGAAAAGGTTAGTGATGTTGATTCAGCAAAAGAAGCATGGGAGATTCTTGAAAAGTCGTTTGGAGGTGAAAAGAAGGTGAAATATGTGAGGTTACAAACTCACAAGAGAACCTGTGAGTTGCTTCAGATGGAAGACAATGAAAGCATTATAGATTTCTTCACCAGAGTTACAAAGTTGGTGAATCAAATCAAAGTATGTGGATAAGCGCTGACGACAAAAGCAGTTGTCTCAAAAAATTTGAGATTGTTGGCTCCAAAATTCGACCACGTGGTAGTTGCCATAGAAGAGTCGAAAGATCTGTCAGTGTTGACGAAGGAAGAGCTTCAAGGGACTCTTGAGTCCCATGAACAGAGGATGACTGAGAGAGCTGCAGGAAAGTCGAAAGATATGGCTTTGCAGGCGCAGTCAGAAAAGGAAAGAAAAGGCAAAGGTAGCTGGAATGGCAACAAAGGAGGAAACCAGTCTAGTCAAAAGAAACCTTGGAACCAAGGCAACCAAAGAGGTGGTGCTGCAGGTAAAGGAAGAGGTGGTGGTCGAAAGACAGACAAAAGCCATATTCAATGTTTCAATTACTAGAAGTATGGTCATTATGTTAGTGATTGTCCAGAAAGGAAGAGAAATCAAGAGACTGATGCAAAGCTGGCGAAACATGAAGAAGAAGAAACGTTGTTAATGGTCACAACAAAAGATGAAGAAAGATTCCAAGATCAGTGGTACTTGGACTCAGGATGCTCATCACACATGACTGGAAGGAAAGATTGGTTTTTCAACATGAAGCCCTCGTTGAAGAACACAGTGAAGTTTGCAAATAACAACACTCTAGCAGCCGAAGGTGTTGGTGTTGTTCTGATTATGAGGAAAGACGGAAAAAGGTCAACAATTTCCAATGTGTTGTACATACCAGGCATGAAGAGCAATTTGCTCAGTATAGGGCAGCTTGTTGAAAAGAACTACAAGATAGTTGTTGAAGACAAGATGATGAGAGTTCTCGACGCAGGTGGTAAATTAATCTTGAAGGCTCCAATGTCTCGGAATAGGACCTTTAAGATTGGACTCAATGTGATGAAGCACAAGTGTCTAGCAACTGCAACCAGCAGAGACGAGTGGCTATGGCATTTTCGACTAGGTCATCTCAAATTTAATGACATCAAAGAACTGAAGAGAAGAAATATGATTTCAGGATTACCAGAAATCGACATTCCAAGTGAAGTCTGTGAGGAGTGTGTTCAGTCGAAACAACACAAGAATAGCTTCAGCAAGGATGCAGGAAGGAAGTCGAAGGCAATACTTGAAGTCATATACTCTGATGTATGTGGTCCAATCCAGGTGGATTCGATTGGTGGCAATAGATACTTTGTCACATTTATAGATGATTACAGTCGAAAGCTGGGGACTTACCTCATCAAGAAGAAAAGTGATGTGATTGAGGTATTTTCCAAATTCAAGTCCATGGTCGAAAGACATAGTGGTCGAAAGCTGAAAATTCTGAGGACTGATGGTGGTGTAGAGTATGCATCAAAAGCGTTCGATACACTATGTGTAAAAAAAAGGATTATGCATAAGGTGGTGCCACCTTACACTCCACAACAAAATGGGATTGCAGAACGCAAGAACAGAACCATCATGAATATGATGAGAAGTATGTTGAATGGAAAGCATCTACCTAAAGAATAATGGGGAGAAGCAGTTTAGACAGCAATATATATATTGAACAGATGTCCGACGAAGAAGCTTGAAGGAATCACACCAGAAGAATGTTGGTCTGGTGTCAAGCCTAGTCTCAGTCACTTGAAGGTGTTTGGATCTATAGCACATAGACATGTGCCAGATCAGTTGAGAAGGAAGCTTGATGATAAGTTAAATCAAATGATCTTGATAGGATATCATTCAATAGGAGGTTATAAGTTGTTCGACCCAGTGAATAAGCAGGTAATGATCAACAGGGACGTGATCATAGATGAGCTTAAAGAATGGGACTGGACTGAGAATGCCAAGAAGGATTCAGTGAGAATCTCTTGTGAAGAACCAACCACTGAAGTCGAAATAGAAGTTCGACAGGAACCAGTTGCAGATGAAGCAGGTTCAAGCAGACCTCGACGAACAAGACACATGCCTGCAAGGCTGCAAGAATGTGTAATTACATCAGATGATGTAGTCGATGAGGAAGGTGAGCTGGTACATTATGCTTTCTACGCAGATGTCGAACCAGTCAATGCAGCTGAGGCATTGAAAGATTCGAAGTGGGTGAAAGCAATGACTGAGGAGTTGGAGTCCATCGAAGTCAATGATACATGGTCACTTGTCGAATTGCCGCAAGGCAAGAAGGAAATTGATGTGAAATGGGTTTACAAGGTAAAGGTAAATCCTAAAGGAGAAGTAACTCGACACAAGGCGAGACTTGTGGCGAAAGGATTTCTTCAGAAGGAAGGAATCGACTTCGATAAAATATTTGCACATGTTGCTAGAATCGAAACAATCAGGTTGGTTGTTGGTCTAGCAAATATGAACAACTGGCACACATGTTAGATGGACGTTGTCATACCCTAAATTTGCCCGTACTTATTTTGTAAATCAAAGGCATTGGTACAATCCATCAGAGGGTTGTCAAGAAATTTTGAGATTGTTTTTATTGGTGTGAGCATGAGGTAGAAGCTTGTTGAGTACCTCAGAGGCCATGGTGGAGTTGGAATGATCACCCAGTTCATCTGCACAATGCCCAGGCAAAAGGGGTGGAATTAGGGTTTCAATTTTAATCAGGATAAATTTGTTTTTTAGGGAAATACTTGTTTCCATGGCCTTCCATGTGTCCTAAGGTGTGTGAGGATGGGAGATTGGCCATCAATTTTAATCAGAAAAGCTTCAATTGATCAGTTAATTGAAAATTAGAAGATTTGGGGAAAAAGTCAACTGTAGTTTGACTTTTGATTTAATTGGTGCTCCAATGGTGGGATCATGGTTCATGAAGTTCATATGGCTTATTGAAGTCTATTCAAGAAGTTTCAAGGCCTCAGAAGACCCAGAACATCGATAGTCAACTCGGTAGTCATCGATCGATCGTTTCGTTGACCAAAAAGTCAACTCTTCAACCATAAGGAATTTGACCTCAAAGTGTGAAGCAAAAATGCTCCTAATGCCATATTACACATGACCATGAAGTTTCATGACCATTGGATCAAGGATGGAGGAGTAATCGAAAAATCAGGAAATTAGGGTTTTGAAAGGGGCAAGACCATAACTCCATAACCACACATCCAATTGAGTTGGTTCAAAGCTCATTAGAAAGCTCTTGGCAAGTCCTACAAAAGTCTCACAGTGGTCCATGAGCAGAAAATGCATAGATTTGGAGTTATGGCCAAAATCATTACAAGAGGGAAAAATAACTTAGAAAAATTCTAAGTTATTGAACTTTTTAGGCATGTTTTTCAGCAACTTTGAGTGGATTTTTGACCTAGTTCCTTTTGGAATCTGAGGATCATGAAAACATGAAAGTTGTAGAGCTTCATGAGAGCTTTCCAAAATATACTAGAAATCCTCCATAGCCCTTATGATTTGAGAGTTATGAATCCAACAAGTTGAGGTTTCAACACTTGAGTTCAACATTTTCACTTTTTCACAAACTCACCTTTTGATCACTTGAACCATTCTCAGCCATTGGATCATGTTTCTATCTGATATTTAGAGAGTATGATGAATGAAAATGCAGAAAACTAAGGGGTTTGATGGATTTGGCAAGTGGTAGACAAGTTGCATTATTTTAATGAAAGAAATGAGGAAAGAGAAAACTTTATGGAAGAAGTCTTGCAGCCGACTCCCTAGCCATACTTCAGTCACTTCTATGTCATATTCACCACTTGATTTATGCATAAACTTGAGCCAAGGTCCTGAAGTTGCAACTGTACACAATATTGAACAAAATTGCATTTTTACAAAATCCCTTCAAAATGTCAAAAGACAAATCTGCCCCAAGTTTTGCCTTGCCTATAAATAGAGGTTTCCTCTATGTTGAAAGGGACACCAGAGCACTCTAAAAACCAAGAGAAAACCCTTGCTCTCATCTTGCTTTGCATTTTCTTACAAGTGAAGAAAACCATTCTAAAATACCTAAAAATCTGCCTTGAGCAAAACATCTTCCAAAATCATTTTCACCCACTCAAACTCACCACAAACCATCCACACAACCCACAAATGATGTGTGGGAGGTGTTCAAACTCTTAAACCATCCAAAAACTTCATTTTCCCAAAAGTCAACTTTCAACCAAGGAAAGTTTGACTTCACATACAAAATCTGCCAAATCACATACCAGGCCTGTTTTGATCATTGTAAACCTCCAAACACCTTAGGTTTATGATGTATCAACTGTCCATAACCTGAAATATCATCATCATCATCATCACTTGTTTCAAGTTCTGGTCCAAGATTCACTTGTTTACTTCAAGTGCAAGAAAAGTTGTCATCTTTACCAAGGCATTGGATTGGATCTTATTTGGAGGCTTCAAGGTTTTCCATATTGCACAAACTTACTTGGAGGTCTATAAGAGGTTGGTAGTTACTATCCCCTTTTAAACTGTCATGAATGTGTTTAATGTGCATTAGTGGTTGCAATGTGTTTTGAGTATGATGCAGTTCATGTTGAATCTGCCCTATCTTGCTTGTCTTGCTCATTAATGTATATCACTTGTATAGTCATCATACCATGTTGTGTTGTTATGATGCTAAACCTTGAGATCCTCTTAAATGTCATGTATGAACATATGAGGATAGTTGCATTGTCATGTCTTGATGCTGTTTGGTTCTGTTTCTGTGTGAAAGATGATGGTTTGCTTCTGTCAAAGCAACTATTTTAGACCTTGATCTGTTTGTTGGTATTTTAAAGTAGAAACCCTTGTATTTTGATTCACGTGATGTTTAAACATTGTACCATTTGAACTATGTTGGCTCTGTAACATTTATGTTCTTGCATTTTTCAAAATCATGTGCATTTTCAACTCATAGGTCATTTTCATTTCTAACTTACTTTTGAATCATTTGTGAGTTCAAACTTGGTTTATAGCATATTTTGAGTATGTTTGTAAGTTGTTTGGTGTTGTTGGATCTAGGATGGCTCTTGTGACTTTTTGAAGCTTGTTGATGACTATGCCTTGTTATGCTGTCTTAATATTAGTAATCATCATGCTATATGCCTTGATATTTTGATACTTGCCACTGTCATGATAAGTGAATATCTGAGATAGCCTGAACTATTGCTTAGTGTTTGGTCTATATTTGTTAACTTGAGATATGTGTTTTTCATGTGCATCTTGTTGGTGGATAGAGTGACTTTATCATTTGTGCATCAATAACTGTCATCACTTAGGCATTATAATAGGTTTGTGTTTGCAAGCATGACTTGTTCATATCATGGTTTTGTAGTCATTTGTGTGCCTATGCTGCTTTGGCAAGCAAGGTTTTCTTCCAGTTCTGTTTTCACTTCATGTGCTGCTATCTCAATGTTAAGTCTTTCTTGCAATTTGTGCTCTATTCATGTTTTTGATATTGTATGAGAATTAGCCTATGTGTATGTCTTGGTGCTGTGTAAATCATGTGTGCATTATGTCTCAAATGTGCTTGTGAGCATCATTGGTCAATAAGTTGGCATGAGCATTAGGAGTATTAGGGCTAATTGATGATTGTGCTAGCATTGCCATGAAAAATCCATACCTGCTACCACAACTGCCTAAGTTCATGAAACTGCCATAGCACTATTTGTTATAGGTTAACATTTGACATGTGTTTGCAAGATGATATGTGCATGTAGAATTAGGGCTAACTGTTGATCATTGGCATTGTCCTATGTTACTGCATAAACTGTCTAATTTATGAACCACTACCATGCTGCACTTCTGGTTTGAGTTTGATTAGACAAATTGATAGATGTGTCAAGCCTGTGTGTATTTTGTTCTAATTGGTTGTCTTGAGGAGAGTTTGGCCACATTGTAACAAAAGGCATTTTGTTTCTGTTTTCAACCAAAATCTTTGTTTTTACATCGAAAGATGTTTGAGCTTGGCTGTTATGAGCTGTTGTTGGAACTAGTCAAAATTCATTAATTGATATGCCAAAACAATAGCTGTTATGAAGAGATCTTTGGACTGGCATTATTTCTTTCTTATGACAGATTTTTTATCAACTTTTGAAAAAACACTTTGGTTTGGTCTACTGTTATTTATTTGTTGGAGCTATGATTGGAATCCATCAATAAGACATTGATTGGAATACCAAGAGCTGAATGCCACTGTTGCTATTGAAACTGTTTTGGATTTTGAGTTAGTCAACTTATGGTTAAGGTTGTTTCTACTTAGTGTTCATGTTAAAGTTTGTTTGTGGTGGCTTGATAAGTTGTAACTTATGAGAAGTATGATTAGTCATTAACATTGTTATGTTCAGTTTGCATCAGTCACTGCCAAGACTTGGTATACATGCTAGAATTTGAAATCCTTGCTAGGATGAGGTGGTGACTTTAAGAGCAATGCATTGAGGCTGTTTTGTTTGAGTTGTTATGCATTGTTGCCTTGCACTTTGATTTAAACAATTTCTATCAGTTCACATCTAGGGTCTGCCAGCTGCTGTTTGCTTTCATTTTCCTACTTTCCAAGTTTTGCAATGTGTGTATGTGAAGTTTTCTGGTTTGTGATAGGGGTTTAGTATGTTAGCTGTGCAAAACCATTGAACCATCTTTAGTTTGTTAGGAAACTTTGTTTAGGATCAATCTTCCTTGGTATGTAAACCTTATATGTGTGCATATGATGTTTTGACAAGTACAAGTTGCTGCCAGTTTCTGTTCAAGTGTTTTACCTCATGTGCCATCAGTCTTTGTATTGAACTTTCCTACAATTTGTGTTCTTTATATGCATGTGAATCACTTCGTGTGTATTAAGTTGAGGAATGCATGTTGTATGATAAACTGTTCTGATTTTCCCAAAACAACATTTCAAGCATTTTGTCCAAATTGCAGTCCATATACCAGTTGTTGATTGGAATTGTTTTTGTATGTTATATGCATGTAAAATTCATGAATAACATATTTAGAACTTGTGCACACCATTACTTGATCATAATCAATTCTGTTTGGAATCACAGCCACCATAATGCATCACAAGCCATTCTTGCCACTTGCATACCAGTTTTGATTTAGAGCTGTTTTTGATTGATCTTAGCATGTAGATTCCATGAATAACATATTTGAAACTTGCTCAGGACATTACATGACTTTAAATGCATCTGGTTTGGTCCTTGGATTTCAAAATGCATATCACACACTCACATTGCAGCTGCTGTCGAATTTTGATTTGTGAGCCTTATCTTGAAAATTTGGCATTGCCATTGCATTCCTTGTTGAATTTCACGTGAGATAGACCTAAATTTTGCTAAAAATGGTTGAGTTTTGAGTGATTTATGATGTTACCGTTTTTGTGCCATGCCTTGTGTCATGCTTGCTTGCCTTGCCCAGAATTGCTTGCATTTTTAGGTTCATATATTTAATGGGGTGGCATAATACTTTGATGTATCACCACCCCAGTGGTTATGCCTTAGACTTTCACACGCCTTGCTCTGCCATGTCCTGGGTTCGATCCATTGTGGAGATCAACCCTTTTGTTTTATTTTTCCATTCTTCATGTTTTCACTACTTTGCTCTTTCTTTCCTCTCATTTTCACACGCGCGCCCATAGTTGAGTTGGCCAAGTTTTGAGCTGGTAATCTAAAGGTGGGGGGTTCAACACCCACCAAGCGCCTTCCTATCTTTTTAATCATAAAAATGTTTATTTTTCTTTTAAATTTCCAAAATTCATAACTTTGTCAATATTTATTATTTTTTATTGATTCTTTTTGCAATTGTTTTGTATTTTTGCATAGTTTCACATGATATTTTAATATCCTAAGAATTTTCATTTTTGAAAGCACTTTGCATTAAAATTTGTCATGCTTCTTTTAGGGTTTTTACCCTCCTAATCGTTCAAATTTTTTATTCATTTTTCTTAAGTTGGTTGTTGTGCTTGATGTGAGCTTTTGCTTGTCAACCTTTTGTGTTTGTATTTGTATTGTTTGTAAGCATCATATTTGTTTCACTTGATTAACATGTAGAATTCCCTTGAAGTTTTTAAACTTCACACTTACATTTGTTGTGACACTGCATAGGCATGATGCCTATAAGTACACGTTATCTTGTAACCCCTTTAAAACCTCATCCTTATTTAGATGCATATTTATTAAGATGTACCCTATTCTTCGTTAAGATACGCTTTGGTTTTCATCTTTTATAGGATTAGATAGAACCTTCCCCCCTAAAACCTTGGTCCCGTACCGAGTACCTCTTTTCAAAGCACCTCTCAACAAGAATTAAGAGTATCTCTTTGTATTGAATTAAAAAGAGAGGATTAAGTGTAGACTTCTTCCTCTCCGAGCGATGGGATACCCACTGTAGTGTGGGTGGTTTCGACGCTCGTCTTTCGATATAAAGACGCTTATACACTTTCAATCCCTTTTCTCCTAAACACCTCGGTCCCGTACCAAGTCCATTTTCAAATCTCTTCCACAAGAAAATTCATATCTCTTTGTATTGAATTAAAAGAGATGATTAAGTGTACACTTCTTCCTCTCCGAGTGTTGAGATGCTCATTGTAGTGTGGGTGGTCTCGATACTCGTCTTTCAATATGAAGACACGAATTTATCCATCACTTATCTCTTTCCCCACCTCCTTTCCTAACTTCCTTTCGCGATCTTTCTCACCTAAAACCTCGGTCCCATACCGAGTGCATTTTCAAACTCTTTTCATAATAAAACTTGAATGGTCATGGAGTGGTTAGGCGTAGGCCTTCTCCTATCCCGAGTGATGACGTTTACCGTAGGGTTCTCTGTCACAAAGCACTTACCATTCAAAACCAAAAACATCTTTAATAAGAGAATGAAGTTCTCTTTGTATTGAATTAAAGAGAGAGGATTGAGTGTAGTCTTTTTCCTCTTCAAGTATCAGGATATTCATTGTAGTGTGGGTGGTCTTGATACTCGTCTTTCAATACGAAGACGCTACATTCGCCACACCTTTCATAATAAAAACTTTGAGATAAAGAATTGGGTACTACCTGTAAGGGTTACTATCCGAGGACTTATCTCGCCCCCTAAAAACAATTCAACCAATCAAATGTGACATCTTGCCTCGCATGGCGAAAACCTAATCATTTCAAAAAGGATATGTTACGTCCGTTCTACCACAAACAGGTAACACTTAAGTCTCCTCACATGCGAGCAGCAAAAACACCTAAACTGCTAGAATACGCACGATAACATCATCCATAAAAACATTAACAAACCGTAGGCCGAACTACGGCTGCTCTGATTCTTTACTTCTTCAAGTAAAGATACGTAGGCACAAGGACCACAATCCTTGCCGAGCACATTCCCCCTATATTTGTAGTTCCCCGAACTACGTCGACTCTGACATTCTCATGCCTTTTGAGAATACGTAGTCCTAGGACCGCGAAGTCATATCGAGTCTGTTCTTTCTCTTCTCTTCCCCGTTCTCTCATTCCTCCTAACCTCTCATTTTCCTGTTTCAATCCCTTTGCCCTCCTCCTTTGGAACACTCTTTTATAGCATAATATTTAAGCAAATAAAAACACACATCGACAAGCAAATGGTTCCCATCGAGTACGATGGATGCGAGGGGTGCTAATACCTTCCCCTCGCATAACCGGCTTCCGAACCCATTCTTGGTTGCAAGACCATCTTATCCATTTCTTTTCTTAAGGTTTTCTCGATATTTTCCTTTCCCTCATGGGATAAATAAAGTTCGGTGGCGACTCTTCTGTCATTTCTTTTTCGCCTCCCCGTCATTGTGCGATACATTTTTCGAGTAGCGACAGGCGTGAAGTGTGCATTCCTTAATGGCCCCTTAGACGAAGAAGTTTATGTTGCACAACCAGCTGGGTTTGTGAAACAAGGCGAAGAAAGAAAGGTGTACAGGCTTCATAAAGCCCTGTACGGACTTAAGCAAGCTCCAAGAGCTTGGAATAAGAAAATTGACAGCTTCTTAAGGGAGAAGGAATTTTTGAAGTGTACAACTGAGCATGGAGTATATGTAAGAAGAAGCAATGGAAAATTGCTTATACTATGTCTTTATGTTGATGATTTGTTAATAACAGGGAGTTGCAAGAAGGAGATCGAAGATTTCAAACATGACCTGAGTAAGGAGTTTGAAATGTCAGACTTGGGAAATCTCTCATATTTCCTTGGCATCGAATTCTACAAGACAAGTAGAGGTTCGATGATGAATCAAAGAAGATATGCAGGCGAAATACTCAAGATATTTGAGATGTAAGATTGCAACCAAACTTCGACTCCAGCTGAGCCCAGATTGCAACTGTCGAAGGATTCAGATGAAGATGATGTCGACCCAACCCAATACAGAAGACTTATTGGGTCACTTAGATACCTTTGTCACACAAGGCCTGACTTAGCATACAGTGTTGGTATGGTAAGTAGATTCATGCAGAAGCCAAAGATATCACACCTAGCAGCGGCAAAGAGGATACTGAGGTATCTAAAAGGAACTCTCGACTATGGAATTTTATTTCCAGCAGCTGATGAAGGAAAAGAATGCAAGTTAGTGGAATACACAGACTCCAGTTGGTGTAGTGATGTTGAGGATCGTAAATCCACAATTGGGTATGTGTTTATGTTAGGTGGTTCACCAGTTGCTTGGAATTCGAGAAAGGAACCAGTAGTGGCATTGTCATCATGCGAAGCATAATTTATAGCTGCATCTATTTGTGCATGTCAAGCAACTTGGATGGTGAATTTGGTCGAAGAAATCACAGGGAAGAATCATGGAGCAATTACCATGAAGATAGACAACATGTCAGCTATCAACTTGGCAAAGAATCCAATAGCTCATGGTCGAAGCAAGCACATCGAAATGAGGTTCCATTATCTTCGCAGGTAGCAGAAGGGAAGATGAAGTTGGAACACTGCAGAACTGAGAATCAGATTGCAGATATCATGACGAAGGGAGTGCAGGTCGAAGCCTTCAGAAGACTAAGAGTCATGATGAATGTAGGCAGTTTAGACACAATGAATTAGGTGGTGTGTTAAATGTAATTCATAGTGTGTCGAAACAGATTTTATCTGATATGATTTAAATTAGATTTGAGTTGAATATTTTGGGCCTTTTATGTTTTGGGCTTTTGTAAACCTAAAACTATAAACAGGGTGCCTTGCTTTGTATTCGATAACAACATAGAACAGATTTCACAGTTGCAGAGTTTAGCAAGTGAACGTTCAATATAATCAGAAATCTCACAGTTGTGGGTAACACATTTTCTCCAAATATTTCTTCTCTCTCTCTCTCTCTCTCTCTCTCTCTCTCTCTCTCTCTCTTCTCTTTCTTGCTTGTTTGTTATTCTTCTTTTCTTTTGTTGTTCTTGATAACTCGTTACTTGTTATCACCATTACTATCATATTGTGGGTTTGTTCATCAATCTTGATCAAGATTGAAGGGAATTCTTCATAGGGTGTGAGGTGAATTTCCAACAGTTTTTCCGCCTCCGCCCCCAATTAAATCGGGTTTTTCCCATTAACTTTAGAACGGGGGTGGTCGAAGCTAGGCGGGGGCAGATTTCTTTAACATGCTTCGAGTTGAATGCATATTATATGGTTATTATTAAAATGCTAAAGCAAGGAACACCAACGAAAATAGATGGCTATTCCTTGATTAAGTAAATTCCCCATTATTAAAATGCTAAAGTGTAACAGCCCAATTTTTCAATAAGTGATTAATTGTGCTAATTAATTGGTTTATGTGACTTATCTGATTTAAATAAATTATTGGATTTATTTAAATGAGTTAATGGATTTAATTAATTTATTCTACTTGGTAGAATAATGTGGATTTATTAGATATTCTCTAATTAATGATAAAATGAGATATTTTGTGAGAAATGAATTTATAGATATTTTTGAGAGAAGAATTATGATGGAAAGAAAATAAAAGGATATATAAGGGAAATTGGAGAGAAAAGAAAAGGGATAGAAACATAAGAGAAAGAACGAAAGAAAATGAGAGAAAGAATAGAGAAAGAGGAGAAAAGGGAAGAGAAAAGGGAAACTTGGAGAAATCATCAAGAGTCAACTTCAAGCTTCAATCCAATCAAGGTAAGGGTGAGAAACATTATTATTTGATCAATGTGTATGATTATGTATGAGTTGTGTTGGATTTGTTGGGTGTTTTTCTCTATTTTCCATTTCTAGGGCAAATGAGTTAAATCGATAGAATCGAGTTTTGAACGGTTAAAATTCAAAATAAATTGCATAGTTTAGTCGGGTAATGTTTAGCCGTGATTATTGGATTTCGTTTGATTGAATTTGGTTGAGTTTGTGAGTTTTGACATTTTTGGATAATTGAGAGTTTGAGATTTGAGTGAAAATCGGACGTCGTAGAAATCGTGTTTAATGGTTCTAATTCATTGCTATATGTTAGGTGAGTATGAGTATGTGTTTGTTTCGAAAAAAAGAATTGAATCGGTCGGATTTTCGGGCGAAAATGCAAAATCCCGTAGCCGTGTTTAGGCAAAATTCTGGTTTTTCGGAAAACTTCGAAAATTCATAACTCTTGAACCGTAAGTCGGTTTTGACCCCCGTTCGAAGCGTTGGTAAGTTAACGAGATTATCTTTCTAGAAAAAATGGCTTTGAGGCCTGTACCTGGTTCAATTATAGCAGAAAGTTGAAAACATATTGTTGTGTTGATTTTTACCGTCGCGAATGTGTGTGATTGATGTGTTATTGTGCAGAATACTTTTGTTATATAATGTATAGCTTGTGCATGTTGTGATATGATATGCTGTGGGTAGCCGTATGGCGTGAATCCTAGATGGTGGAATCGATTATGAAATATAGTCTTTTGACAAATATATGCATATTGTTTGTATGTGAAGAATGCATGAGAACATATTGTGAATATGTGTGCATTGTTTGAAAAGGTAATGAGGTTGAATTATGAATGCATATTTGTTGTATCCGATTATTGTGAATTAATGCATGAGAGCATACTGTAAGATATGCGTGCATTGTTTGACAAATATGTTGATGAAAAGTATGAATACTTGATTATATGATATGTTGTGTGTGCAATCTTGTTTAATTCTTGAAGGGAGGAATTATGTGAATGCATGGGATTAAGACGTGTGATCGGTCTTAAGTGCATTTTGTTGTTGATTGCATATGCATCATTTAGTCAAGAGGCAATGTTTGCTAGTTTCGTGGAGGCTAGTGACTTGTCCCAAACCTAGAGCGGGGTTTGAAAGCTTAGGGAACGGGCTTTTGTTGTTATCGGTCTAGGGAACGGACCCGGTTTAAGTGTAAAAACCGAAAAATGATAACAAGTGTTGGTACCACATGGCATGAGTTGCATTGAGTTGCATTGAGTCTCATGGAATGAATATATGATTGTTGTATGAAGTTATGCATAGGTGTATGTACATGACTTGTGTAATTGTGAACTATGGATATGTTTGATGATTGTCCATATTTGCCTATGTGTGTGTGTGTGTGTATATATATATATATATATATATATATATATATATATATATATATATATATATATATATATATATATATATATATATATATATATATATATATATATATATATATATATATATGCTTTGTGAAGTATATGATGAGTTATGATGAAGTATGGTGAGAATGGTGGAATATACGTATGTGCATTACTTGTATAATTGAGAGTTATGAATATGTGATCATTGTATGAAAGTATGCTTATGAACATGAATTGTTGATTTGAGAATTGTGAATGTGTAATTGTGAATTAGTGAGTAAACATAATATGTGTATGTTCATGTGGAATGTTGAGATTTATGGATACGTGCGTGATGAATATGCTTGGCGATTATCCATATTTGATTATATATATGTTGTATTGTACATGATGAGTTATAATGAATTGTTGTGAGAAAATGTGGAATATATGTATTTTGTGCTTGTGTATTTGTGTATATATAATTATATGCATTGTTATTATGATAATATTTCTCACCCTTCTGCTGGAATGATGTCCTACATGACATCGTGCAGGTATCAAGGAGTAGTATTGCTCGTAGTTACGAGGTCGCTTTTGGTGTAGCCGTTTAGTGATTTAATTATGTTGGGTCGAGTCATGCTCTGGTCATGTAACACTGGGATCGCTTCGGTTGTGTTTAAGATATATATTATGTACTCTATAAACGTGTTTATATCCATTGGAGTATTATGATGTTGGCCTTAGTGCCTAAGTGATGTTGTTTTATGTGATAAAAACAAATGTTTCTTTTATGAAAATTGTGGTATAATTGAATCCGCTGCTACATGCAAAGTGAAGTTTTGTAAAGCATAATTTTATATTGAAATAGTAATGAGCATGACAGGTGGTTTTGATATTTTGAAAGTTATGTGTAATGCCCTTTTGTAAATGCATGGAAATTTACTCTAATTATTCATATATTATCCGTGGGGTTTATAAGGGTGTTACATTAGTGGTATCAGAGCAGGTCGGTCCGTCCGGCCAAGTTGTCTAATGTTGGTTGTTCCCTTGTATGCGACACGTGTGTGAAAACACTGTCGATACATGTTTGTTGTCTAACCTTTGTCTACAGAAGTGGGAATGATCTAAGTGGGGGGAGAAACTTGTGCTTCTCCAGGATGCTGCAAGTGTGGAGTTGTAGCTCAGTGTGTGGTTAAACGCTCTTATAGTTTGGTAAAGATGGTTTATACCCCATCATGATTTTCGGCTGTCTATCGATAAATTGAGGAACTGATCACCCTTAATCTCTTGTTGATAGTAGTTGGGATTGTGTTGGATGGGATAGACGTGTCTTGCAAGCTTAGATGGCGTGAGCAATGAATTGTTTGGAGTTAAGCCAAGTGCTGGAAAATTGTTTTGATGAGTCGGCGCAGGACAGTGATGAGATGTTTCATTTTGATGGAAATTTTGAGTGTTAACGAAAGTGGGAAGTTGGCGGTTTGCCGATTAATTGTGGTTGTCTGGAAGTTATTCTGACAAGATAGTGATATACAGCTAGGACGTGAAGTGGAGTTGTGATTGACTTAGTTACGGGAACTAGTCCGATATTAAGAGCTCTATATTGTATGTCTATTTAGATAGTCAAGGAATTAAACTGATTGAGTAGTTTTGAGACTTGTGTCTGGTGTGTGTGTTGTGGCAACAGATTGTGAAGTCGAGTATATAAAGGGTGGATAGTGACTTCTGGTGATTATTAAAGGAAGTAAGGTGTTGGATACTATATTGGTATAATTAGACCTTTAAACATTTCAAGAGTTGAAGATGTGTTGAATGGCCTTCTAAGTGTGGAAATGTTGTTTTCGTATTTTTTTTCGTAACGGGAGGACCGTAACTCGGAATGACGCAAGATTAGAAGCGCGGGAAACAATGCTTTATGTGATGGTGAAGTAGTGACATGGAATTAATTATTTATTGATGGAATATGTTTGGTTGTTGTAGTAAGTGCGGTTTGTATTTCCGCCATGACTCACAAATTGAGTGTCCGTTTGGCATAGGATTCTCCATACTTAATTGAGTGAGTCAATGGTTGGGTAACCGATGATATTTGGATATACTCGAAGAGTATAGAGGATCATGTTGAGCATCGGGAACTTGAGTTATCAGTGTTGGAGAAGAAGTAGTAATATTCTATTGTCAAGAAAGTTTAAGGAATTGTTAGGAAAGCTGTCAACAGCTCGTGTATTGGTTTTTCCGAATCCGACAGAACAAATTGTTGTGTTTTGTGATGTTTGGTTGATATGATTGGGGGATATGTTAAGTACAACATCAGCGAGTTTTGGTTATGCTTTAAGGCAACTTAAAGTACATAAGGGAATTATCTGACAAGTAATTGGAGTTGATTGTTGTTGCGTGTTTGTGCTGGAGTTTGGAAGCCTCAATTGTTTAGTTGAGATTTGAGATGGTTGGTGATCTTAAGAACTTAAGGTATTTGTTGATTTGAAAAAGAGTTGAATATGGTGCAGAGGAAATAAATAGGGACTTCTGAAGGAGTATGGTTTTGGGTTGAATTACCATTCGAGTGAGACCAAGTGGTAGCAGAGGTATCGAATTGGAAATTTCTGTATATACCAATGACGATGGTAATGAGTTAGAACTGATGAAGCAAATTCGGGATATGAGTTTGGTCTGTGAAGAAAATATCTTAGGGAGTTGAGCTTTGTATCTTGAGACTGACTATAGGTATTCTTGATAAGATTCGAAGAAGTCGAAGTTCTAATTTGAGTTAATAGATTGATTGAATTTAATGAATTGAAGTCGAAGAGCTGATTTTCTGATTGATGAGAATGGTACCATGAGATGTCGTGATGGAGTGTGTGTTCCAAATAGTGTGAGTTGGATAAGAGTACTCTAGAAGAAGAACATTGAGATAGATGGAGAGAGAAGTGGTTGAAGTGGTATGTGCTGGTTTGACTTATCGGAAGTCGAAGTGTGAACATCAGAGGTTGTTGGACCTGATACAACTGTTGAATATTTCTAAATGGTATGGGATAGTATTCCCATGGATTTTGTGTCGGGTTTTCCGAAGAAATGTGAAGGGATATGATTCGACTTGGGTGGTTATGAATGGATTGGCAAGATTAACTCATTTCTTACTAATGAGGATGAATCATTCTATGTTGAAGCTAGCTAAGAGGTATAGTGAGGAAGTTGCGGGGTAGTATGGGTTACCGTCGAATATTGTGTCAGATGAGAATCTGAATTTTCGTTGAGATTTTGAGAAAGTTGTAGACGCTTTGGGTGTCATGTTGAAGTTGAACTTTGTCTAGCATCCGTGGACGGAATAGACAGACAAAGAGAACTATCTAGTATGTAGGGGATTTGTGGAGAGCTTGTGTGTTGGATCAAGGTGGATCGTAGGATAGTTAATTATCGTTGCTTGAATTATCTACAATGACAATGATCATTCTAGTATCGGAATGACATTGTATGAGGCTTTGTACGGTAAGAGGTGTAGGAATCCTTTGTGTTGATGTGTGCCAGGCGAGAGTGTTGTACTCGGACTTGAGATTGTGCAAGAGACGACTAGAAAGATTAAAAGAACCCAAGAAAAGACGTGTTTCGAGAGTTACAATAGTAACTGGTGTCGGTCGAGCTTGAGGTCTCAGAAGCACCCACTGTGTTTTGTTGATCTGTATCAGAGTGGCGCAGCGGAAGCATGGAGAAAATAGCATGTTAGATTGTTTTACTGCTGTCGCTTGTGGGAATTGCATGATGTGCTCATGTGTCTAAGTTGAGGAAGTGCAGTGATTCAGATGGATAGTGTACGAGTAAGAGAGGATTTGATTGTTGAGACATTGCCAGTTCAGGTTGATGAACGAGAAGCAACTTCGAGGTATAGAGATTCCTTTGGTGGAGGTAGTTGGGAGATTAGGATGCGAGAGTCGTATCCAGAGTTATTTGAATCAGGTAACATTTTCGAGGACGAAAATTCCTAAAGTGGGAGAGGGTTGTAACAGCCCAATTTTTCAATAAGTGATTAATTGTGCTAATTAATTGGTTTATGTGACTTATCTGATTTAAATAAATTATTGGATTTATTTAAATGAGTTAATGGATTTAATTAATTTATTCTACTTTGTAGAATAATATGGATTTATTAGATATTCTCTAATTAATGATAAAATGAGATATTTTGTGAGAAATGAATTTATAGATATTTTTGAGAGAAGAATTATGATGGAAAGAAAATAAAAGGATATATAAGGGAAATTGGAGAGAAAAGAAAAGGGATAGAAACATAAGAGAAAAGAACGAAAGAAAATGAGAGAAAGAATAGAGAAAGAGGAGAAAAGGGAAGAGAAGAGAGAAACTTGGAGAAATCATCAAGAATCAACTTCAAGCTTCAATCCAATCAAGGTAAGGGTGAGAAACATTATTATTTGATCAATGTGTATGATTATGTATGAGTTGTGTTGGATTTGTTGGGTGTTTTTCTCTATTTTCCATTTCTAGGGCAAATGAGTTAAATCGATAGAATCGAGTTTTGAACGGTTAAAATTCAAAATAAATTGCATAGTTTAGTCGGGTAATATTTAGCCGTGATTATTGGATTTCGTTTGATTGAATTTGGTTGAGTTTGTGAGTTTTGACATTTTTGGATAATGGAGGGTTTGAGATTTGAGTGAAAATCGGACGTCGTAGAAATCGTGTTTAATGGTTCTAATTCATTGCTATATGTTAGGTGAGTATGAGTATGTATTTGTTTCGAAAAAAAGAATTGAATCGGTCGGATTTTCGGGCGAAAATGCAAAATCCCGTAGCCGTGTTTAGGCAAAATTCTGGTTTTTCGGAAAACTTTGAAAATTCATAACTCTTGAATCGTAAGTCGGTTTTGACCCCCGTTAGAAGCGTTGGTAAGTTAACGAGATTATCTTTCTAGAAAAAATGGCTTTGAGGCCTGTACCTGGTTCAATTATAGCAGAAAGTTGAAAACATATTGTTGTGTTGATTTTTACCGTCGCGAATGTGTGTGATTGATGTGTTATTGTGCAGAATACTTTTGTTATATAATGTATAGCTTGTGCATGTTGTGATATGATATGCTGTGGGTAGCCGTATGGCGTGAATCCTAGATGGTGGAATCGATTATGAAATATAGTCTTTTGACAAATATATGCATATTGTTTGTATGTGAAGAATGCATGAGAACATATTGTGAATATGTGTGCATTGTTTGAAAAGGTAATGAGGTTGAATTATGAATGCATATTTGTTGTATCCGATTATTGTGAATTAATGCATGAGAGCATACTGTAAGATATGCGTGCATTGTTTGACAAATATGTTGATGAAAAGTATGAATACTTGATTATATGATATGTTGTGTGTGCAATCTTGTTTAATTCTTGAAGGGAGGAATTATGTGAATGCATGAGATTAAGACGTGTGATCGGTCTTAAGTGCATTTTGTTGTTGATTGCATATGAATCATTTAGTCAAGAGGCAATGTTTGCTAGTTTCGTGGAGGCTAGTGACTTGTCCCAAACCTAGAGCGGGGTTTGAAAACTTAGGGAACGGGCTTTTGTTGTTATCGGTCTAGGGAACGGACCCGGTTTAAGTGTAAAAACCGAAAAATGATAACAAGTGTTGGTACCACATGGCATGAGTTGCATTGAGTCTCATGGAATGAATATATGATTGTTGTATGAAGTTATGCATAGGTGTATGTACATGACTTGTGTAATTGTGAACTATGGATATGTTTGATGATTGTCCATATTTGCCTATATATATATATATATATATATATATATATATATATATATATATATATATATATATATATATATATATATATATATATATATATATATATATATATATATATATATATATATATATATATATATATATATATATATATGCTTTGTGAAGTATATGATGAGTTATGATGAAGTATGGTGAGAATGGTGGAAGATACGTATGTGCATTACTTGTGTAATTGAGAGTTATGAATATGTGATCATTGTATGAAAGTATGCTTATGAACATGAATTGTTGATTTGAGAATTGTGAATGTGTAATTGTGAATTAGTGAGTAAACATAATATGTGTATGTTCATGTGGAATGTTGAGATTTATGGATACGTGCGTGATGAATATGCTTGGCGATTATCCATATTTGATTATATATATGTTGTATTGTACATGATGAGTTATAATGAATTGTTGTGAGAAATTGTGGAATATATGTATTTTGTGCTTGTGTATTTGTGTATATATAATTATATGCATTGTTATTATGATAATATTTCTCACCCTTCTGCTGGAATGATGTCCTACATGACATCGTGCAGGTATCAAGGAGTAGTATTGTTCGTAGTTACGAGGTCGCTTTTGGTGTAGCCGTTTAGTGATTTAATTATGTTGGGTCGAGTCATGCTCTGGTCATGTAACACTGGGATCGCTTCGGTTGTGTTTAAGATATATATTATGTACTCTATAAACGTGTTTATATCCATTGGAGTATTATGATGTTGGCCTTAGTGCCTAAGTGATGTTGTTTTATGTGATAAAAACAAATGTTTCTTTTATGAAAATTGTGGTATAATTGAATCCGCTGTTACATGCAAAGTGAAGTTTTGTAAAGCATAATTTTATATTGAAATAGTAATGAGCATGACAGGTGGTTTTGATATTTTGAAAGTTATGTATAATGCCCTTTTGTAAATGCATGGAAATTTACTCTAATTATTCATATATTATCCGTGGGGTTTATAAGGGTGTTACATAAAGCATGGAACACCAACGAATATAGATGGCTATTCCTTGATTAAGCAAATTCCTGTTCCAAATTTCTCAATATACTTTCTATTATTTATTACTATTTCTTCTTTAAATTTTCTGTTTCATTTATAATATATAGAAGACAATATTATAAAGTCATTCATGTTAAGTATTAACAAGTGTGAGTAGTGTGGATTAGTTTCACATTGGATAGGAATGAGATGACTTGAGCATTTATAAGTGAGAGAATTCATACACCTATTAATTTAAAGTTTTGAGTGAGTATGTGGTGTGTCTCTCACAAAGTTGTTGTTCTAGAAATAAAAAGACTTATAATATTCAATGCATCCTAGTTGAAAAATCTCCCTTATCAAAAGTATTCCCACAGATTGTGAGTAGAGCGGCAACGGCGGTAATTCATTATTTTTTATTTTCATATAAAATTAATTACATCTTTTAATTCAAGTGAAATGTTACAAATATCTTATAATTTAGAACCGAGATAAGATAAATGTGCGCACCCTTTTCACTTTTTTTACGTTGCAAAATTATTGTATTATTACCTCATTTTTACACAAATAAGTTATTATTGCATTATGATTTGAGTTTTTACATAAATTCAGTTATGAGTTTTTACATAAATTTGGTGTGATTGTATCACATTTAATGACTTTGATAAGTTTTTTTTTTTTTTTTGAAATTTTAGTTGTTTTGAGAGATTTAAACAGTAAATTTTTTTTTTATAAAAAACAGTAAAAAAATTTAATTAATGAAAAATTATTAAAATTGTCAAATTTAAGAGGGGTATCAGTTTTACTTCAGTTTTATAATACAAATATTATTTTTGCCCAATTTATGGAAAACAAATTCATCTAGAAGGAGTAAATTTCTACAAATGAGGTCAGCAACTTTCCTATTTTCAAGGAGGAAATACTACATATTTTATTATTCTGTTTTTTTAAACTAGAAATATGCTACTCTTTTCGGTGACTATTATAAAAATAAATAAAAAAATCACCTTAAATTATGGTTACTACTTACTATTATAAACAAAAATTAATATTTCTATTATTAATATATCTTTAATTTAATTTGAAAATATTTAATGTTGATAATTAATTCATCAAATATAATTAAAAATATTATAATAAATTTTTTATTATACATGAAATTAAAAAAATTAATTATATTTAATTAACTTTTTAATTAATGTGAAATTAATTATTTTTACAATTTAAATTAACGATATAGTACTATATCCAAAAAAATATTAACGATAGTAAACTTTATTATCAAAAATAACAGACAAAAAAGAAAAAATGAAGAACCATTAAGAATAAGTGCAACCTCGTAACGCCAACACATAATAAAAACATTCTTAATCCATAACAACCGTGATCATCATCACTGACTCAGCAATCTCTCATTCATTCACTTCAATTCAACAAACTATCACAACTCCTCTCTTTCTCTCTCTTCAATGGCGGATCACAACCAAAAGGCTGAGATCTTTGAACTCAACAATGGAACCGTGCAGCTTCTCGTTACCAATCTCGGTTGCACAATCACATCCTTCTCTGTTCCTGGCAAAGATGGTTCATTTTTCTTCCCTTTCTCGTTCTCTCTCAATTTTCATAACTTTTTGTGATCTAATGGTGACGGTTTTATCTCTAACATGAAGGCGTATTATCCGATGTTGTTCTTGGTCTGGACGCTGTTGAATCCTATCAGGTTTGAATTGACCAAAATACCCTCTCTCTTTTTTTTTTAATCTTTTATTGGTAGTTAAGTTGTTTAGTTTTCACTTGGATCTGTCTTTGTCATTGATAGTTAAGATTACATACAAAACATGTATGTGTATTTTGTTGATTTTTTTAATGTTGTTTGTAACAAGCAGAAAGGTCTTGCTCCTTATTTTGGCTGCATTGTGGGTCGGGTTGCAAACCGGATTAAGGATGGAAAGTTTAAACTGGATGGAGTTGAGTACTCTTTGCCTCTCAACAGACCCCCAAACAGTCTTCATGGTATGGATCAATTCTATGAATGCATAATCTTTAATTTTTTTTGTGCTGGATTATGAAATGTTAATATTCGATAACATTCATCTTGTTTGAAGTCGAATTTACAACAATTTATGATTTCTGCTTGCTGATTTCCTATTCTCTGGTCAAATTCTAGGTGGAAATGTTGGGTTTGATAAGAAGGTATGGGAGGTACTTGAATATAAAAAAGGCGAAACTCCTTCAATCACTTTTAAGTATGAAAGTCATGATGGAGAGGAAGGTAGTGCTTTTTTCCTTTCTGTCTCACTTTTTTTTTTTTTGTAAGTTTCGTAGCTATGTAACACTGACACTTTAGATAGAAGGTGTGTCTGTGAGTGTCTGACACACAAACACGACACTGATATTTGGGGTTGCATACAATCACTTCTATTTCTCAAATTATTTCTAGTGTCGTGTATGTAGCTATTTCCTCTTTTTGCCTCACTTTTTAAAGTATTGTAGCTATGTAGCACTAACACTTTAGATTGAAAGCGTATATGAGTGTTTGACACTCCAACACGACACTGACAGCTGTGATTATGAACAATCACTTCTGTTTCTTAAGTTATTATCTAAGCCGTGTCTGTGTCATGCTTCATTGTATTACATTCACTATGCTCTTCCATTCCCTTCATCTGATTTTTGTTTTTAATATGCAAGGTTATCCTGGAGACATCACCGTTACCGCAACTTACACACTCACCTCGAGCACGACTCTGAGGCTCGACATGGAAGGAGTGCCTAAGAACAAGCCCACAATCATTAACTTAGCTCAGCATACATATTGGAACTTAGCTGGCCATAACTCTGGCCATATACTTGATCATTCAATCAAGATACCAGCTAACCATGTCACTCCTGTAGATCAGAACACAGTGCCAACTGGCGAAATCTTGCCAGTGAAGGGTACACCTTTTGATTTCACGACCGAGAGGAGAATAGGCGACACCATTAATCAGGTTGGACTAGGATATGACCATAACTACGTCCTCGATTGTGGCGAAGAGAAAGCTGGTTTGAAGCATGCTGCCAAAGTTAGAGATCCATCGAGTTCAAGGGTACTTAACTTGTGGACGAATGCACCCGGCATGCAATTCTACACAGCAAATTACGTCAACAACTTAGCTGGAAAAGGTGGCGCTGTATATGAAAAGCATGCTGGATTATGTCTCGAGACACAAGGATTCCCTGATGCAGTAAACAAGTCGCATTTCCCATCTGTTGTGGTTCGACCTGGCGACAAGTATCAACATTCTATGTTGTTTGAATTTTCAATTGAATGAATATTGTTGGAGAGTTTTAGTGAGTACTAAAATAAATAAGGTAGACTTGGATCTACTAATTAGTATGGTTTAGAAACTGAACTTTGGTTGCTAATAAAACTTTTACTTGTGTTTAAATAAGTGTCTGAAGTATTTGATAGACTCAATGTTAAGATCGTATGTTTCTCGTTGCCATCTTAATAGTGATCTCAAATTCAATGAAATTTCCAAAAATGTCCTTATCGCACAGTTAGGAACGCACTACATATTAAAAACAAACCTTAATCGGATTTCAATCAAAATCCCTATCGGTCCGAGATGCTTCTTATTTTCTTCTAAAATTTTAATATTTTAACTGAAATTTTGTTTGAATTTTGAAATTCAGTCCACCATGATATACTATTGATATTAGATAGTGAATCCATATTACAATATACAATTCAGTCCAGACATGTCTATTTGTGCATTGCATGCATCTGACCTTTAATCTCTGAACAGTGTGAAAGAGAATTTTCGGATTTCAATAGGGTTTGAAAGAACTATGTTGCAACAAGCATTGCCCAAAATCAAAATCAGATGATGAAAGAACTATAGTTGAACTATTAATATTGATTACACTTTTTGAACTGAAATTTCATTTAGCCAATGCACTCAAAACTAAATAAAATGTTGCATTGGTAAGTCACAACTATCCATATTTTCAAGTTATGTCCTATTATGATAAACCATGCATCGATCATGTCTTTACATTGTGCGAACCAATTCGAGCGGCAATGTTTCCATTGCAAGCTGAAAATTCCGATTAAGAAAATTGTTAAATGATCCTTCAAAGTGAAGATTATTGAGTGATAAGAATGAGGACAAAATGTAGATGCACTTACCCAGAGTCTTGGAGTTCTTGAGTCAGACTTCTTATGCAATTTAGATAGCTCTGATTGAAAACTTATAACAATTGCAACTTTGAACTCAATTGAAAAGGGACTGCACCAAAATACCAACAAAAACTAACAAATTGAGTCCTTAAAATAAGTATTGAGCTTTTCAAAAAATAGATTCTTGTGTAAGTTGAAACTAGCCTTCACATTTCAATTTTTATAGAAACTCCATCATTCAACTTCTCCATAAACATATATAGACATATCAGGACCTTTTTGTAAATGAAGATCTATAAACTTATTTTAATTGAAAAGCTTCCATAAGCTAGACACTACTACAAATTGTGTTTGGAGGCGTTTTAGGTGTGCTCATCATATAAGAGCTTATGTTTAAGTTATTTCTACAATCGAAGGGGGAACGAATGTAAACCGTGTGGATGAAAACAACTCGTGACACTAGAAACTTATGAAAATTAGCTGAAACAAATTATACAAATGGGTTGAGTGAGGTAGTGGAGCTCATATGTACTAGTTGAGATAGATAAGTATAAGCTGTTGGTCTAAGGTTCAATCTCAGACAAAAACATTTCTTTGTATTTTTCATAATGTACGAATGTAAACGAATTGTTAATATTTAAAAACCAACAACTTAAAAAAATGCAGATGCCATAAGATAAGTCTAAATAAACTCTCCCAAACAACCTCTTAGTGTCAAGCATTTTAGAGTAATTGTGCGAGCATGTGTGCGAGTGTATGCGTGTTATAACATTTACTCTAAAATACACATAAGACAATAATTATCACAAACGAGACGAGACACATACCCTGCGAAGATTGTTGGACAGGTCAAAAGTCGAGGAAGTATTACATAGATAGGCATAGTCAAATTGCGACACACATTACCATCTGCAATCTATTCAATACAAAAGAGAATAAACAACTTGTTGTAAAGGGTGACATGTTCTTATACAAATCCAGCATCACTTGCCTGAGTTGTTTGAATCAGTGAGGTTTCAGTCACAATTTTCTCGCCAACAAGAATGGATTCAACGCGAAATAACTGGATATCAATCGACTGAATTGGAACTGCCGATGCTTCGACAGTTAGTTCGCCATTAATAGGACTGGACAAAGAACACTGAGTACATATTTTCCCTGTCACCCGAAATCCACCTATTCAATAATAACTTTGCACAAGTCACAAACTTTTCTCATTGATGCTTTATAATCAGATTAAGAGAACATGTGTAGTCTTTGAATGAAAGAAAATTAACACACCGGATTTTAATTCAGGAAGAAGAGGATGTCTTTGAGTGTCTTGGGTGATGTAAAAGATGACCGTCTCTGGAGATATTGGTCTTTGTAGAAGGTCACCTGAAACTTTTCACAAACAAAAGAGATACCAGTGACTATGGTTATCAGTATTTTACGATACATGTGAGTTGAATCTCGATTTGACACAAAATTGATTTATAATAATACGATTCCAAAAATAGTTTGTCTGATACACAATATAAATCTTGATTTGATAACCATGATTTCAACACTCAGATACATAAAAGTAAAGAATAGGAGATAACGGAATCATACCTTTATCACTTTCAATGATGAACTCCGTCGTTGCTGATAAAGACTTATGCAAGTATCCGCGAGATATATCTACAGTCGCTAAATACTACAGAGGCTATCAATCACCAACCAGCCAAATTATGTGAAACATAAAAAGAAAAAAACTAAAGAAATAAGTTTACAAAATTGAACAAAGCATTTTCAAACATCATTTAACCATTTTACCTGGATACTAATATCTGCCCCGTGGAAAGTCTCATAAAATCTTTCTAAATTCTCTTCCTGTCTAAGATTTAATGAAAATGGTATCTGCCATAAAGATTACAAGATTTACAATGAACACAAGAGAATATGTCATACATAAACCAAATATTAAACAGATGTTTGACAGATATAATACCTAAGATTTGGTGACAAGAGCAATGTGTTATTGAAATGTATAAAAAAATAATTGGAAAAGAAAAGCCAAGTAAGTTGTGCAATCACACCATATTAAAATGCTTTAAATAGGCACATTCATTGACTATTGATATATTACCTCTGTCATGCCCGAACCGATCTTTCCAGAAGGTTTAACCTCAACGGTCCTCTTCCTGTTTAGAAGACGATCATAAGACATTCTTCAATGGTTTACTCGTCAAAAAAGACTATTTAGAGTCAATTGAATATGGAAGAAAACATTGTTAATTATTTAGACACGGCCTGGCTAATTATGAAATGAAAGAAAACCAATAACAGAAGTGAGTTGTTTAACTAGCTAAGGAAATAGGATCCCAAATATTGCAATACTGTCTTGATATGGTTTTTATGAGGCAACATTGCATAATCTTGGATGACTGATATTCACTAATCAATTTCATTGTGTAAAAGCCAAAAAATACTAATCGATTAGTGATTGATTTTAATAACTAAATCATTCACAATGTATGCAAATTTTACGAAGACATCTAATTTAGTTTGCCCATCTGATCACATCATAACAATACTAAGATTTGTTTATAGTATTGGCATTGCAAAATGATGACACACAATTAGATGGATTTGACTCCTGTAAAGCGAGTAGATAGTAATATGATGCGAAGAAATAGGGGGTTAATATTTCAACATGTCCATGATTTATCATACATGTATATGTAATATCAACCTTTGATTTGTTTATAAATAGTTGATACTACTCACATTAAAAAATTTAGATATGGCTTGGCAAAGAAATTGAAATGAAAGAAAATCAATAAAAGTGAATAGTATAACTACCAGAAGAAATAGGATCCCCAACATTGCAATACTGACTTGATACAGTTTTTATGAGGCAGCATTGCATAATTACTAGATGATTAAAAATCTAAGACAATCACTAATCAATTTGTGATTGAATTAAAAATAAGTTATTCACAATGTAAACAAATTTTACGAAGACTTCTGATAACACTTTTTCACCTTAGCACATCATACTAATACTACTTAAGATTTGTTTGTAAGACAGTGCTCAGGTTTAGATGGATTCGACTCTTCTAAAGTAAGCAAAGCAAGACCGTCTTAAGTTTTTGGAGGTCCTGAGTAGGTTAACCACATTTTAACCGTGGAGAAAAAAAATAGGGGCCATATTTTGTCATGGTTTAGTCGTGAGAATATGAATCCTTTTTAGCCACAGTTTAACCGTATCAAATTTTGGGCCATGTGCGGTAACCGCCTTGCACGCCCTCAAAGACGGCACTGACACAGAGCAGAGTAAGGAAAAGGAGGGTAAATATTTCAATATCCAGCTCCTATAAAGTACAGTGAGCAACTCAAATGTGAATACTTCATGTGCATCATAACAAATCATGAGCTTCTTGAAATAACATGCCCACGATTTCTTATACATGTTTATGCAATATCAACTATTGATGAATGTTCAATAAATGGTTAATATCATAAATTCCAAATTCTAAAGTAAAATGCTCATTTTTAAGAAGCCTAATCCTAGATTTCTGATTAGAATTTGTTTATACTATTCATGTAAACTTATTGAACTACTAGTAATCATTTTCCCCTATGAATGCACAACAACAAAATTATTTTGAGAAGTGATTTATGGACTTACACAATTGAGATAGGCTTAATAACACCATAGAATGACTCAACAACCCCAGCTGATCCTCCACGAACCTTCATTTCAAACCCAATAATCTCACAAAAATCAGCAAAACAAAATTCAAAATTCAAAATCCAAACTCACAACAACTAACATCCATCCCTAATCAAAATCAAATTCAAATACCTTTTAGTCAAATTTGAACTAGGTCGAACAAAATCTAGAAGAGTGGTACCTGCAAGTTGACGGATCCTTTGATGGTAATACGAATTCCATAGTGTGAAATTGAAGAGTGTGTTTCTACGATTATTTTTCCTTCCAGAAGTTCCTGAAAATTGAAATCGGCAAGAAAATCATTCAATAACATAATACTCATATATGGGTGTCTAGAGAGTGATAGAGAAGTGGAATTTACGGAAGGGCGATAGATACGATTTGGATGAGAGAGTTTGAGGTGAACGGACATGGCAACACTGAGCTTTAAGCTTTGTCTGTTATCAATGGCATGAAATGAAACTATCATTCATTGAAAAGGGCCTATTTGCAAAAACTAAAATAACAAATGAGTTCCATTATAAGAAAAAGCACAATTTTTTTAGGGATATTTGGATTTTGAAGAAGAACATAAAAAGTATAATTTTTAATGTCTCTTTACTCCCTAAATAAATTTCATTTTTACTTTTAATTGTGGTTTTTACTTTATTTTATTTATTGTGTTAATACTAAAGTTCGTAAGCAAAAGTCGATAAGAAAATTTTAAGGTACGTTTGGATTGATGGATTAGATCGGAGTGAAATAAAATAGATATTTGTAATTTCTATGATACGACGGGTATTCTTAAAAAGACACATGGTGTGGAGCGAGGTTGAAGTTTATGTATTTCAGTAGATGGAAATAAAGGATAACATAATGTTTACCAATATTTTTAGTAAACAATCACGAGTTTTAATTCACTTAAGAGATTAAACTTGAAAAAAATTCAAGGACAATTTGTGTGTGATTGAATTTTAGATGTTTGAATGTTAACGAAATGAACGTGAATTCTAATTGAAACAATGTAAGATTGTTTGGGGGAAAAGAAACATATAATAGCATGATTAATGTCATAAAAGAAAGTGTAATTTTAATTGAAAAGACTTCAACAAAGGATGTAGACATACATTTTCTCTGTGACTTGGATACTTTAGTTTTATAGAGAATAAATAAAATTTGTGATATTTGATCACAACAATGAGATCAATTTATATAATAATACAATGGTAACCGTCGACAACAGTTATTCCCATAAAATTTGACATGTATCCCATTACGCGGGCTTCAACGCTCTAACTTGCTTCCATGCGTCTTCAATGTTGTAATTGCTGCAAACTACCCATCATACTGATGACTTCCTTTGAATTCTCTAACTGCCTATGGTCAAGAGTCTTTGGTATACCCCTATAGTGTTTTCTCAACATCCTTATGTGAGTACAACTTTTTGTTAGATGTATTTTGAATGATGTCAAAACTAGGATACTTTAACGTTAATATATATTGGATGGTATCCTCTGATTCTATATGTGCATCTTAGCATTAAGAAGTATTAAAATGTTTTGGAAAATGTTCATACTTCATAATTGCATTAAAAACAAAATTTTATGAAAGTAGTATGTCTCAACATATAGAATCTTCAGGTCGGCACATAGAAAGAAAATTTTTCTATGTGTCGACACATAAAACCTTCAGGTTGACACACATGGTGCAGGAATAAAGCTTGTAGGCTTTTTCCATGTGGTGATTCTTTTAGGTTGACACAAGACCTTCATAGGTTGACCTAAGATCTTTATAGGTTGACACGAGACCTTTATAGGTCGACTGAAACTTTCATAGGTCGACACATACGATGTCTTTTTACAAAATTCACAATTTTTCATTCTTTTACATTCCTTTTGCTTCCAAACTTGCATACATATAAATACTTGATACATGCATCATTTCTAGTAAGGTTATAGAGTAAACTTATATGAAATCAGGATTTCAAAGCATTCTCATCATCTTCAACCTCTTTTCTATGCATACACAATTAAACTACACATAATCATTTTTTGATTGGGGGACCATCTAGATTAGAATTGATAACATCCAATTAGGTTGTTGTACCAAGAATATTGAGTTGATAACTTTGAGAATTTCAAATAAGAAAATTGAGTTAGGGTTTTCTGTTAGACTATGGCACGGATCTAAAAGGGGGGGGGGGGGGGTTGAATAGATCCCTAATTAAAATTTGAGTCGGCGCTATCAATTAAAAATTGGTTTTGAAAAATTGTTTTAAGTGCGGAAGCGGCGGAGGAAAATATAGTCTAAAACGAACAGTTATTGGAAAACCGGATATACGTAAGCCTTTGGATTAATGACAATATGGAAAAATAGAATCACAACACTAATCACACTTATCAATGATCTAATTCAGTTGTTAGGATTCCTAGTTCCAATGATTCAAAGAGCAAACCAAAACTAGATACACAAGTAAGATAATTTTGGTTTAGGCAATTTGTCAAACACTTGGTGTGCAAAACACTCCAAGTGATATTTATGTTGAGTAAGTGATTCCAACTAGCCTAGTACAATGTCTTATTGTACTTTGGAGTCAAAAATAGAGTTTTAACCTCTTACTCAATTTATATCACAGTTTGACAATAGTGCTTATACAAAAATCACTTATTTTTTAGCTATAACGTATTTGGTGAGGCAGTTTCCCCGTCGTCCTCGCTTCGGGGTACGTCTGCCCTCAATTCTAAAACTAGAATTGAGATAGATTTTATAGATATCACCTGTTGAATGTAACAGTTTATACAAGGATTGAGCAACAAATATACAACAGAAATCTCAATGTGTTGAAAGTTGCTTTCACTATTTGCCCCTTGATTCAAGATGAATCACTCCGATTGTTGTTGATGGACCTCCGATTCTAGCCACCTTATTGAATAACCCGTTGTTGTTCAAACCTTCGGCTCCGACTGATCTCAACAGCAACAAATCGAACCTGAGATCTTCCCTTCAATATCACTGAATCCGCTACTAGACTTGTGAAGAACACCTCTTCACAATCACCTTCGCTCAGTTGACCCTTGATGAAGAATCTCGTCCAAAAACCCCCAAAATTCAAACCAATCTTGGAGGGTAAAACCCTAACGGTTTTATTCAAGAAAGAACCTGTCACAAGCTTCAACCCGAACTTGATTACCCAATCTAAGCTTCGAACCTTATCACCTTTAATCACTCATAATGCACTTCAAAAATGGTTGTGTGTAATTGATGTGTTGTGAAATGTTGAAGATGAAGATGATGAAACTTGGACACCTATTTCACTCTTTCTTGTTTTTGAATACATGAATCAAATATTATCAAATGTTAATATGACATAAGTGGTTAAACAAGTATATATAGTACCAACCCAATTAAAGACATAACAATATTTCAAATAGTAGAGGGAAACATTTAAAAACAGGATTTCCGTGTGAACGGTCGACCGCAGCAGGTCTGTGCATCGACGCATGGCCTGTGTTTCTGGAAATCTGGAAAATGTATTAGTATGCGTCGACCATACATTCGGCGTGCGCTGACCCGTTGAAAAATATTTCTTTCATGCGCCGACCCTATGGTCGACTCATGCCTTTATGCGCTGACCCGTTGGAAAATATTTCCTTCATGCGCCGACCCTATGGTCGACTCATTGCCTTCATGCGCTGGCCAATGGGAAAATGCTCTGATGCATGCGTCGACCCTATGGTCGACTCATGCCCTGCAAATCTGCAAAAATCAATCTTTTTGTGGTTTTTCATGCCTCTGGTCATGATTGCATTTTAACTACACATAGTATATTTATTACAACAGTTTTAAGACAAGTATAAAAGGATATGGTAGGTGATACGTTGCATCTGTTTAGTAGATCTGGAGTTTATAATTTTCAATCTATCCAAGGCTGTAATTTGTCATCATCGAAACCTGTATTGAACAATGTCTTGCAGACTTGTGTGATGTGTGGTGATTCGCCTCCACATTTTCCTTCATGATCGTTGAGGATTTGAAGGTTTTTGACAAGATTACGCAATTCGGATCCGATCGAGTGAAAGTCTTGAGACAAGGGGTACCTTGCAAGGGAGTAGCGTGAGATGATGGGTCATCTTGATAAATCTTAGGGTTCAACAAGTGTGCCTTTGAAATTAATTCAGTCAGGTAAAATCCTTGGGACAAAGGGTGCCTTGCAAGAAAGTAGCAAGATCATGTGAATTGAAGCGACATCGTTGGTTACTTGAATAATCTTTGATCAAGGGTTTTGGAGGTGGTAGAATCAACAACAAACATAGGGTTTGTAGAGTTAGAGTTCTTCATCTCTTGTATACATACATTTACAAAGTAAGATATATTATAATATCTCAATTCGAATTCGAATTGACGGCAGACGTACCCATATCGAGGCCGATTAGGGAACATCCTAAACAAATCCTTATGCACTCTCTCTCTCTCTCTCTCTCTCTCTCTCTTTCAATTTTGTGTTTGAAAATTATTGAATTCATTGTTCGTTTGAACAATTTATTTGAGAATTATTTTTTATCACATTTTGAATTAAGTTTTGTTGATTTAATCATAATTCGTTTGATTGTGATTGGTTTTTAAGATCATAAAAACAAAGAAAATTTCCAAACAATATCAATTGCACACAGAGTGTTTGATAAATTGCTTTATTGTATTTTGTGTGTTTTGATCATTGGGAATAAAATCTATGTATAACTTTGCATTTGATTGGTTTTAATTAATAGTTGTTGAACAATTTGTGTTCATTATCATATGTTTGCGTACCTTTACGCATATCCATGTCACAAAAATGTAATATGATCTGACAAAACCTTTTATGATAATACTTGTGTGTATAATTACCCTTTGCCCTTATGTCTATATTGAACACAAGGCATATACTGTGCCATCCTTGTCCAGTTCAATATTGGGCCTTTAGACATTTATCCTATTATGCAGGATGTGCAAATTCCATATAGGTCACTCATATCCCTCAGCATGCTTTGTGGAGTACCCATCAACTGTCTTTATGGTCATCCAGTTACAGGCAATGTTAGATCAACAATAAAGTACTCGACTCTACATCTAGGGTCCATAATGGTTTCAGGTTGAAGGGTGGTATACACCACTATCACCATGAGAGTAACTTATGACATTTTGCATAACATTTCATGTAGTACTCTTATAGCGGGTCAATCTAGTATGAATATTACTCCTAATATTCATACCTATGTTAAGACTTGATAACATGATCCATGAGATGTAATCATCATTCTATCTACATAATAGTCTTAATATTTTAAGGTTATCCCACTTCACAGTAAAGCTCGACTACAGATACTTTAAGAATAATGTCCTTATGTTTAATGGGATTTCATGATTAAGTCACACTTAATATTTCATTATACGGACTAGCTTTTCTAGGGACTTTATTATCTTGGAAAAACAAACATAATAAATAAAGGTTTTCTTCTTCTTCTTCTTAATATCTTCTTCTTCTTCTTCTTCTTCTTCTTCTTCTTCTTCTTCTTCTTCTTCTTCTTCTTCTTCTTCTTCTTCTTCTTCTTCTTCTTCTTCTTCTTAATATTCTTCTTCTTCTTCTTCTTCTTCTTCTTCTTCTTCTTCTTCTTAATATTCTTTTTCTTCTTCTTCTTCTTCTTCTTCTTCTTCTTCTTCTTCTTCTTCTTCTTCTTCTTCTTCTTCTTCTTCTTCTTCTTCTTCTTCTTCTTCTTCTTCTTCTTCTTCTTCTTCTTCTTCTTCTTCTTCTTCTTCTTAATATTTGTAGTTATTTTATTAAGATTGAAGGTTTAGTGTTATTGTTGTTTTGTTCTGATGAAATGTTCATTGTTGTTGGTTATGTACGATTTTTTTATTTTATTTTCAAAAGGTACATGATTATGGATCATAGTTGGATGAAAGTCAATAGATAAAGTAAAGATTATGAGAATGAAGTGATTCAATTTCTTGAGTTCATGAAAATAAACCTTCTTGATAATAATAAGATTTTTTATTATTCTTGTAAAAATGTTGAAATACGCAAAAACCACTACTACGAAAAACACATTCTTCACGACTAACAAAGATATATAATCATGAAGGACCTATCGTTGTTAAGTAGTGTGTGGTTGCATATGTGTTACTTACAATCACAGTCTAGCCCAGTTGTAGAAAACTAGAATGCACGCTACGTATCACCACATTTATGTTGCATAATTGTTACGAAAAGTTTAAAGGCCATTGGATTGATTCCCATTAAGGACCTGCTTTTATACATTTTCCCATTTGTTAACCTGTATTTTTATGAATCGTATCAAACTAGAAACAACAACACACATTTGTGAATTATATCATAACAAAACTTATATTACATCAAATCCAAAAATTATATATTACATCAAAATCAAAATGGCACAAAACAACATACAATTTACACATCATTACATCTAATAATTGTATCTTTGTGTTTTGGTTTCTTGTCTCTTGGTGTCTTTTCTCTTGATGTGCTTGAAGAACTACATCCTTTAAAGATCTTCATGTATCGGTCTATTAGATACATGAAGGACAATCTTCAATATTCATGCCTAGTTGAATTTGTGCAATTCTCAAGGTCTTCATCTGATTCAGAATCAGTTGCATTCAGATTCATTACGTCCTTCACAATAACACCTACCTTCCTTATCTTTTCAGGGTTAAGGTTCTTGATAAGAATCTTCTTATAGCCTATTCCACCAGACGGTTCAACAATACTAATGTGATCCGTAACAGCTTCAACTTCATTGGCTTTGTTTAACCATAACTCCAACATATCAATAACCTCCTGTCATACCCTAATTTTTAACCCTAAGATTCCACCTCATTTGCATCATTTTGCATAACATCAAGCATTTCATGTGTGTTCCTTTTATGCATTACTAATCCCATTGAAAATACAAAAATATGTACTTTGCTTGCTTTGCTTACAAGTTAGGGTTTTACATCAAGAATTTCAAGCAGATGATCAATCAAGGATTTGTGTGATTCTCAACTTTTCAAGATTCCAAATTATTCAAAATGATCAAGAGTTTCCCTTCATCCATAATCAAGTGCAAGATTACATCAATGCAACATCATCTAGCTCTAATTCATCTGGTACACCAAATTAGGGTTTTGACCAGAGATAGCTTGGAGTTGATTTTTCCATCTGAGCATGATATCATCCCTCAAGACATGATTCAAAAGTCTCAAGTACATCATTTTATTCCCATTCATGTGTTTGGATTAGCTCAAGAAGTTTGATTTATTAATAGTTGAAGAATTTGAATTCATTTGATAAAAAGTCAATTGTTGATCAAAGTCAAAGTTTGACTTTTGGAATTTTCGGTCTTCACAAATCAAGGATCATGAAAATATGGGACATGATTGAATTTGATCATTCAAAGATGCAGAATTGTCAAATTAGGGTTTCTGGAATTTTTCTAAGAACAAATTTTCATGATCAAGTGACCTATTTTCCAAAGTTGTAACTTCTTCCTCAAGCATCTAATGGAAATACTTGAGGGTTACTTTAAAAGTTGGCATTTGATACTAAAAATTGATGAAAATTACAAGCCAAAATATTTCTTGGAGTGGAAGATATTGATGTCCAAAGTTAGGGTTTCAAGGTGTGTGAAAATGCAAAACACTTAGATTTTTTTTAAGTTGTTCACATTGTCAAGTGCGTGACTTTGAGGATTTCTTATGAACAATTAAAGCCACCTCTTTTAATGCTTGATAGCTGCAATTAAATACCACATTTCATACTTCATTTTGGTAAAATAATGGATCCAAAACCCCTTACCAATTGAAAGATATGATTGTCCAAAGTTGGGATTTCATCATGATCAACATGGTTCAAATTGAACCAGAATTTCACTAAGTCATGAACCACTTTGGTTGGCACAGCTTTGAGATACTTTTTGGACACTTTCCAAGCATTTCCAAGACATATGATCAACTTGAAACTTGTTCCCTTCCATGAGATCTTGAAATTGGTACCAAATTTGTGGGAGATTGGTCAATTCAAGGTGTAAAAGCTCACTCCAATGGTCCATATGGAATTGCATGTTGTGCATCACATAAAGTATTCTTTTGATCAAAACCTTTTCCATAAGTTATGAAACTGATCTGAACATCAAAGGAAGTTTATCCAACCAAGAGTGATTGCTCAGAATGTTAACTTAGGGGTTATACCAAAAGAAAACTATATGTTGTACCTTCCACCAACTTTATGAAAAGTTGCTTTATCCATCAAATAATGCTTGCATCTAATCCAAACCATTTCTCCAAGCCTCAGATCACTTCTTTATAAATAGGAGGCCTCATTCATCAATTAAAACACAATAGGAACATCTGCAAAACCAGAGAGTATATTTGAGCAAAGTTCCAAACTCCATTGAAGTGAGAATTCGAGTTTCACCATCTAGCCACCAAACCTCCACTTTCACACTTCAAACACCTTCCATATACTTCATATAACTTATCCAAATCATTAAAACCAATTTGTAACCATTCAAACACCAAGATCACCAACTCACCTTTTCACTTTTGCAGGTTGATTGAGACAGAGAGATTGAAGGCATTTCAAAGCAAGCTAAGCATTCAAACACCTTCCTGAGAGTTCAGTAAAGTTGTAGACATCATAACTCATCATCTGGGATTGTTGTAAAGGTGCATTGGACACTCTTTAATAGGTAACTCTTTTGGATTTTCAATCTCCATATTGTGAGCATCATTTCAACCATTTCTTAATACCATTTTGTTTGCCAAGATGTACGGATTGAAAGCCATATGCATTTGTCCATTGATCATGTGTATATGTCATTTAATTTTTGTTCAAGATTTTAGGGTTCTTCTGATAATATTTGAAATTTATGAGTTTTAGTTAATGTAAATGAAGTTGGAATGCATATTTGAATTCCTCATGAATTTCTGAGTAAAATGACATATTAGAATGTTTGATTTAGTGCAGAAATAAGAAATTCGTGTTTTCAAAATATGAAGCTTGAGGTTGAAGATGACAATGGTTTCCTGCACGTGTTTTTCAGTTTTTAAAAGTCATTGTCATATATTATATATTGGTTGCAACTTGTGAGCGGCAATGTCAGCGTTAGCATAGTGGTGATAGCGTGTGTCTAATGTGTTTGTGTGTAGCCAGAGGGCGTGAGTTCGATTCTCCCTACCCCTTTTGTTTTATTTTTCTCTTTTTTCCTACTTCTTTCCTTACCTTTAAAAAAATATCAAAAGCACTATATTATTTATTTCTCTCTTTTGTATTTAATTTAAATTTAAAAATTCAAAAAAAAATATTTTCTTTTCTTATTTATTTTTATTCACATTTTTTAACCCTAAAAATATTCATCCCTCTTAATTATTTATTAGGTCTTATTTATTTATTTATATCTTTGACTTTATTTTATATTTTGTTTAAAATTATTGTTGGTTGAACATGTTTGTTTCAATTTGTTTAAATGTTTAGAACTTGGTTGATTATATTCTTGACCTAAAGTCCATGATAAACCCTTGTCTTGTCCCTTGTTCATGTTGTCTTGTATGACCATGTTGTGATAATGATGATGTTGTGATAACATGTACCATATTTGTACTTGATGATTCATGTTAATCTTATTCTTGTTTAGGCCATGTCTTGTGTATGCTTTGCATTTTGTGATTCTTGTTTAGGCCATGTCTTGTGTATGCTTTGCATTTTGTGATTGTCCCTTGTTGGCCATGTATCATGTTTCTATACTTAATTGTTGAAAACCATATTTATACTTATGCATCCATGTTCATCTTGTTCTATTGTTGCCTAATCCAAGGAAATTGACTTCTTGTTGACTTCTTGTCATGTTCATATGCATCATTGCTATCTCTTACATCTTTCCTTATTGCATGATCTTTATCCTTAGCATGTTTATCATTAGGCCATTCACCCTTAAATGGTTAAAGTAAGCTTCATTTTTCTCAAACTTAAACCTTTTCAATAGAAACTTTAACCTTATGTCATTGACTTTTGTTCAAACCTCTTTCTTAATAAATGCTTCAAGAAATCTTAAGCATATTCAAACCCTTTTCATAAGACTAAAAGATACTAACCTTATTCAAAACTTTGTCACTTGGCTTTTCTATTTAAAACCTTTTCTCAACGAAAGATTAGACATGATCCATCCCTAGTTGAGATATAAATCTCCTACCCCATGAAATTGTTGAGAAAGGTGTAGATTCTTTTCCACTTGAGAGAGGTGTATGACATACTTGTTAATTATACATCCAGGTTGGAGCCCTTCTCTCAATATGAAGCAAAGATCCTTCTTCCACATGTTTGTGGTGGATTATTTGATTATTCTACTTAAGATTACAACTTGTCTCTTCTTCGTTAAAATCCACCATAACAAACCCTTTTCAATTTGTACCCCGAACTATGAGGTTTTGATCCTTCATTGGTACGTAGGCACAAGACTTTGTGTCTTGCCAAACACAAAAAAAAACACCTCACTTCTCATCTCCCCAATCAATTTTTAGCAAACAATCCTAACCTGACACAAATACAACAAGAGGTTCCTATAGGATACTATAGATACTTAGGGTGCTAATACCTTCCCTTAGTATAACCAACCCCCGTACCTTTGATCTCTTATTTGCTTTGACTCTAGTCTTATCTATAACTTTGCATACATACTTTGTGTTTATTTGATCTTTTCCCCTTCCTTTGGATAAATTAAAGTTCGGTGGTGACATTTTATTTTGCGAGTCAAGTTAACTAATAGCTTGGTCTCTGATTCTCACCATGACACCTCATTTGAAGCCTCAATCTCTTGGACAAGCTTACTCCCACTAGCTTGATTTTAATTAATATTGAGAGAAGAATCTGAAATCTGAGAGTAGGATATGTCTAGATGACTATTTTTCTTGCTTGTAACGATAAATGGTGTCAAAGTGGTTGTAGGGAAGAGAAACTCTTTTTCTCTTTTGACACGACTCCCCAACATTAGCTGCTACTGAATCTCACAAATGCAGACGCCTTTTTCAAAATCTAAATCTAAATCATATCCAAACCTAAAGCATATTCATAACAATAATATAACACTAAACCTAAAGCATATGCATATCCATCACAGTAATATAATATTGACAAAATATCCTTTTTGTCCCTTAACTATACCTTTGAGTTCAGATTAATCCCTTAATTTTTTTCGTGTCAAATTGGTTCCTTAACTCTTTAAAATGTGTCATGTCAATTCTTTTCGTCTAAATTCATCGCTAAATCGACTGATAAATTTGTCACTACTTAGACAAAAAGGACTAACATGACACGTTTTAAGAGTTAAGGGACCAATCTGACACGAAAAAAATTAAAGGACCAATTTGAACCTAAGGGTATAGTTAAGGGACTAAAAAGGTTATTTTTCCTATAATATTTAACAACAAAAAATGCAATGAACTATGAACCAGAAATAATATGAACACAAGGTTTCAAAAACACAATGAAATCAATGAAAATCAGCCATTAATAGTAACGATAAAATCAACAAAAAAGGAATAAAGGCAATGAACATCAGTCGTGGAAAGTAACGTATTGTACTTCGAAGAGGAAGAAGAGACCAAATGAATGAAGCTTTTGAACATAAAATGAAGATGATGAAGATTTTCGTTCCAAATGAATGAAGATGGTGAACATAAAATGAAGACGGTGAAGATTTTCGTTCCAAATGAATGAAGATGAAGAGTTCATAATCGTCGTCATCTAGTTCGCTTAGGGCATGTTATGAAGGAAATAAAGAATCTATTTTGTTTTAATTGACAGGAAAGCCTTTCAACACGATTTTTAAGAACAACCATAGTGAAATACAAAATATGTTACCACGGTGAATAAATAGAATCGTAGTTAAACATTTTTCAATTTCTGTTTAACTTACGAATTTAAGGGACACACACTTTTTTTAATAGGAAAAGTGGAAAAACGTTACTGCTGGAATTCAAAGCTTGTAACACTTAATTTATCACCGCGGTTATTTCACACAACCGTAATGAAATTTCTTCTAGTAAAAAAAATCAGGCGCTTGCAATTTGAGATATTACAACGATGGACTAAATGACCGTAGTAAAATAATGTTACCAAAGGTATATTTTGTAGTAATGAACATTAAAAGAAAGAAATATTCAATCCCTTAGGTTGTGATGAAATTATTAAAAATTATACGAAATGGGTATGACATGATGAAGTGACAAAAAAAATACTTGCTTCACATAAAGTTAAAGTTGATAAAGATATGAATGGTAACCTAGAAGATATGATTTGTAATATTGGAGTAGATTCTTTTAAGAAAACCCATGTGTATAATACTTTACATAGTGATATGGAAGAGTCATTATTTCTGAGATGCAAAATTTTTACAAGATTGTCAGTTGTGTTAGGACTATTTAATCTTAAGGTAAAAAGTGGGATGATGGATAAAAGTTTTAATGAATTGCTTGAATTATTGCAAGAAATGGTTATAGAAGATAACACGTTGTCAAACCGTAGGACAAGAAGATATTGTGTTCAATAGGTTTGCACTATGTAAAAATACATGCATGTCGTAATGATTGCATATTATACATGAAAGAGTATGAACATTTGAAGAAGTGTCCTAGGTATGGAGAGTCACAGTCTAAGATGAACGAAAATGGTGCTGATGATAATAATGTAACTAAAAAGGGTGTTCCTTCCAAGGTGTTATGGTACCTACCTGTAATTCAAAGGTTTCAAGAGTCTATTTACTATTGTAAATGACGCAAAGAATACAAGATGACATGCATATGAACGAATATGTGATGGAAAATTTGCCATGTAGCAGATTCATTGCAATGAAAGAAAATTAATTTGTAGTTTTTGAATTTTTTCCTTGAGCCAAGGATCCTTAGGCTTGGATGCCACTAATGGAATGAAGCCATTTGGTGATATGAGTACTAACTATACTTCATGGTGTGTTCTTCTCATAATTTACAACCTATCTCTATGGTTGTGCATAAAACGCAAATATATGATGTTATTAATGACGAATTTAGATTCAAAACAACCATGGAATGATATAGATGTTTACTTAACTCAATTGATTGAAGATTTAAGAGTTTTGTGGGAGGAAGGTGTTGATGTTGATGATGCGTATACGGGTGATAGTTTTAAGATGCGTGTCATGTTGTTTTGCACAATCAATGACTTTCATCTATACGGTAATTTATTTAGGCACAACGTTAAAGCAAATAAAGCGTGCTCTATATGTGAAGTTAATACAGAACCCACCAACTACAAAATTGAAGAAAGATTGTTTACGTTAGGTATAAAAAATTTCTAATATACCCAACCATCCATACCGTAGATTGTGGAAGGCTTTTAATGAAAAGCATGAGTTTGATATCGTTTCAAAGTCTTAATTGGGGAGTAAGTTTATAAAAGATAATAACACATTAATATTGTTGTCTTTGGAAAGAGGCAAAAAGGTCCCATGAAAAAAATATTTGAAAAAAGAGGTCGATATTTTTTGATCTTCCATATTGACCTAGTCTCAATGTAAGAGATTGTCTTGATATAACGCACGTGGAGAAAAAATGGATGTGATGGTTTGATTGAAACACTTCTCAACATTAAAAATAAGACAAAAGATAATAAAAATTCTCATCTAGATATAATGGCGATGGGTGTACGAAAATAGTTAGCCCTAAAAGAAATAAAAAATACAACGTATTTTTCTCCAATATAATAATCATCACAATAAAATAATTTTAAAATAGCGATGTTTATTATTAAATAGATATTTATTTCAACATTCATTTTTAAAATATCTCAAGAATCATCGCAATAAAAAAAAAATTAATCTAGAAGAGGATGCATAATGTGTTATATAAATGAATTTTTTTATATAGGTTTTTTCAGTACATGAACTATATAAAATGATTTAATATCACATTTACTTTCATATAGAAGAGGGTGCATAAAAAGCTATCCAAGGCAAAAGCTCAACAATTATTAGTAGAAAGTTTTTCACACTCAACTCAACATATTCATTCATTACATAACATGAAACAAACATAACATAAGAAAAATAAACATCATATTTTCTTAGCAATGAACAAGCCCCATATCTGTTCACCAGCTACACCTCTCATCTGCTTGGCCTTCCATCTTTCAACAATTTCATTATAATCATCCTAAATATAAATATTTCAATAATTAATTAATTCTTTAAAACCAAAAATTAGTTAATTATCATATATAAAACAGAAAATGAATTTAAAATATTCATGTCCAAAGTATATAACAAATTCACCTCTGAAAAATCATCAAGGAAATCAACTTTATTATTCTCAAGGCCATTTAACTCCATTTCTAGAGTTTTCAAGAACTGAAACAAAAAAGTATTTGTTAGAAAATAAAATGTAAATGTCAAGAAAATTAATTCATATTGTGCTACATACCAAGTTGGTTTGATCCTCAGCAATGACATCATAAAATCCAGCATTCTCAAGCATCTGTGAATGATTATAAAAGGGAAAAAAATATTTAAAAAATATTTAAAAATAATAATTTTTAAATAATTAAATATCAAAATCAATATACTATCATACCTTATAATATGCATTCATGTCATGAATATAATATCCTCTCTTTTTGAAGTAATCTGCATATTCCAATGAAAGATTTCCAACACTTTTGCAATAGTCACTAATTAAAAGTGTACCTCCAGGCTTCAACCATTTATAAAATGATCTAAACAATGTTGGTTTATCCTATATAAAATACATAAAATATTTTTCATAATTAAATTTTACATAAAAAAATATTTTTTTGAAATAAATCAAATAAAATTCTTCCTTACTTTGATGTGTACACTAGTGCAGAAATGACTTTTTACATCGGGCCAAAAACACATTTTACATCGGGTCTGGGTGCGATGTAAAGCCAAGCGATGTAGTAAATCAAAGACATTTTACATCGGGTCATAGACCGATGTAAAAAATACATCTACTACATCAGTTGACAGTTAAGACTGATGTGAAATATATTATTATTAATTTTTTTTTATAAAAAAAAGCACTTTTTACATCGGTTGTTATTCGGAACCGATGTAAAATGTGTCATAGGTGATTTTTTACATCGGTTGGTCAGTAGAACTGATGTAAAAGGTGTCATAGGTGTGTTTTTTTACATCGGTTGCCTTCTTGACCCGATTTAAAAGGTGTCATAGGTATGTTTTTTTACATCGGTTTCCTTTTTGACCCGATGTAAAAGGTGTGCTACGTGTCTTCAAAATTTATGTTTTTACATCGGTTTTTAAGCACACCCACCCGATGTTAAATGTAGGTTGTTTTTCTTAAATATTTAGACTAATTTTTATCCGAATCGATATGGAATCCCTGTAATTTTTTTGGTACTTAATTTTTCATATTTTTCCAACATCACACATACCAAATTTTAGTCCCTATTTGGTATGCAATTTTTTATATTTTTTCAACTAACCTTTTAGTTTCATTGCACCAAATAGCTAGGATACACATATTCTTCAACATGAACAAATTGATTTACAAAAGTACTAATCTAGTATACATACAACTGTTCAATCCACAAGAAATTGATTTACAAAAGTACTAATTGAGGAACAAAAGTACTAATCTAGTACACATATTCTTTCTTCAATATTCAACCATTTATAAGTCCTTTACCACACTTGAATACCAACATGCAATCCACAAGAAATCCGTTGTAGCTAGCTTCGGTAGAGAACACCAAAATCACATTTGCTGACAATAAATAATAATAACAATAAACATCAGCAGACAATACCAAAGTCAAGAAACTCAAATTAGGTATACATAGAAAATTCTATATAACTCACCATATAAAGTTTAATTTTTATATAACTCAAAGAAACATTTTGCCCAACGGAGTCGCAAATCATACAAATCATCTTGTGTTAATTCTGTTGGATCATCAAATACCTACAATATGTAAATAGCAATATAAAGTCATTCTTTGAAAATTCACCTTAAGTTGCAAATGCAAAGTAAATAACAAAGTAAAGTTATTTTTATTTACCTGCAACCAAGACTCGGTTATGTTGGCAGAGACAATATCCAACATATTTTTCATAACATAGTATCCACAGTCAATAGAGTTATGTTGTCGCCTTGTCTAAAATAAATGACACAGTTAGTGAATACTTATGATAAAATTAAATATAAAATTATAATTTACATGACGCTTACTTTGGGTTGGAGCCATGTAGCCTTTTTTCTATTTCCATTTGCCATTTGATAAACCCCGAAAGCACTAATTCAGAAAAAAATTCATATAGAGCAACATAAAATATGAAATTACTTTTGTAAAATTTTATGTATATGAGATATAACATATACTATAACAAAATTCACATAAAATATAAACTTACTTTGTAACAATTTTCTTCATGGTTGGATTAAGTTCCCGATGAAGTGAACAAAAGACGACCACAATATTGTCTCTTGGACAAATGACTATTAATTTCCAATGGTCTCTGTACGTGTGCGTGGAAACACAAAAAACACATCAAATATCTATGTTATCAAAAATAAAAAAATAAAAAACACAATTTCATACAAACTTACCCATGAATAAATGGTAGTAAGTGACACACTCTGTTTTCGTCACGTAACTTATCTTGTATGTATTTTTTAACCTCTGCTTCATTTTTTTGCATATTATCAACATACACACACCTAGCAGGGTCCATAAATCCATATACTTCCGATGTGGAATTATCAATACATACACGATGAATATACCTGAATAATTTTAAAGTAAATATTAGAGTCAAAGTGATGAGAGATATAACATATTAATATGTATTAACAGTAATAAAAAAAAGAAAATGTACTTACGTGGACCAAACTTGCAGAATAGACACGTCAAGCCATTGAAAACCCACCAATAACTCTCTGATACACTTAGCTGACATATAAAAATTAATGACACTTGCACAATGACTTAATTTTAATTCCAAGTGTGTGTCGCCCATTTTCAGAACCATGAGTAACAATCTCTGAACATCGTCTTCCACTTCTTTTGTCTTCTAGACGATCATCCATTTCTACACTAACATTATCTTTTTTGGACACATTTGACTTTGCTACTACTTCACCATGCCATATCCATTGTGTATAACTTTGGCAAATCCCTTCACAAATTAGATGATCCATAATTTCTTTCTTATTAAGTTTTGGTTCTTGATTTGCACAACGAACACATGGACAAAGAAAAAGCACATGACGACTTTTTTCAGCACTACTTTTAGGAGGAGGAATATTTTTTTTAGCATTACTTTCAGCAAACTGTATAAATTCCATCACTCCATGCTCGTACTCAGCACTTAATCGATTAGCTCTCATCCAACTACGATCCATACCTATGTTCCGAAATTAACACATACAGAGTTAAATCATTGTGATACCTACAATAGTCCCTCTTTTGGACACATTAGAGAGAACAAAGTCTCTACGTGCAAACATGTGGCATTAAATTAAATCATAAAAATTATTCCTAACACAATGGTATTTGCGCATAAAATTCTATTACTCAAATTTAACCCAAATAGCACCAAATTGACATCAAAATTATTTGACATTTTTACAAAAAGCTATTATTAAAAACAGTAAAATCATGTACTATTAAAGATACCTTATTTATCGTTGTTATCACCGCCAGAGTGCTGGAAAGTAGAAAAAGCTCAAGGTTGTCTCTCCAATAGAAACTAAAAAATAAGATATTTCTTTCAGTAGCAAATAATATCAAAACTTCACGTTGAGAATAGTTAACTTTTCCAAGTGAAAGACAACACCTTAAATTTCACGTTGAGAATAGAAACCTATACGGGAGACAACACCTTAAAATTCAACCAAACTGAAAGTAAAAACAACCGATTAGAAGAATACACATGAGATGAACAACAAACCAAACATAAATAATAAAAATAAGCAATGCATGGATTTAGTTTCTCTACTATTATGAGTCGCATCACCAGTATCTTTTACTTATTATTTATTATTTTAATTTAGAAAAACCTATGATATACATGTACACTTTTGAATAAACATATTTATTTTTTGTATTTTATAAATTGGGGATTAAAAATAAGTAGCAGTACACGATAAACATATTTTGTTTTTGTATTCGTGTGTCCGTACGTATATGGCTAACTAATTCATCAACATTATGTAAATATGATGAGAGAAAATAATTAATCAGAGAAAATATGATGAGAAACTTACGTAAAAGGGATTCACCTCATCTTTGGCGAAGAGATTGGTGGCGGCGGAAAAAAAAGAAGAAGAATGACGGAAGGTGGCGGCGGTGACAGCACCTTAAAATTCAACCAAACTGAAAGCAAACACAACCTATTAGAAGAATACACATGAGATGAACAACAAACCAAACATAAATAATAAAAATAAGCAATGCATGGTTAGTTAACAATTTTATTTTATTTTGAATAAACAATTTTATTTTGAATACACCGATTAGTTAACAATTCTAGTTATTTACCAAAAGGATTAGAGCTTACTGAGTTTGGTTCTACTATTTATGATTTAAAAAAATTATTTCAAATCAATCTGACTTTACCAAGTGTTATATATATATATATATATATATATATATATATATATATATATATATATATATATATATATATATATATATATATATATATATATATATATATATATATATAAGAAATTTTTTTCATATATTAATAGAGCTTTTGAAATATAAAATATTTTATAAATAAAAAAACAATGAACTTACAGTATTCAAGTTTTTTCTTGAAGTTTCGTTACTGAGTATATGAAAACGATCAAGTGCAAGGAAAATACCAAGAACAGTAATCAACAGAACCTTAAAAATAGGCATTAATGCAACAACAAAAAGATTCCAGAATTCCATTTTATTATTACTACCCTGTTACATCAAACAACTTTTCTTCAATTAAATAAATAAACATGCATCATATTCATTTATTATTGGAAGTTTATAGTCTTATATATATATATATATATATATATATATATATATATATATATATATATATATATATATATAAAAGAAAATAAATTAAAGAATTTCATATATATTATAAATTCTGCATTGGAAACAAATCATTTTAAGTTGATGTATCTAGTCTATGTATAAATTAAATTCGTAAATTCTTAAATATATCTAAAAATTAAAATTTGTTAGTATAGGATGGAAAATTACATAATATTACTCCAATTATATAACACTAGTTAAAGACAAAATAAGAGTGAAGTTATAATGAAGTTATAAAGACTTTTAGTAATTGTGAAGAAATGACAAAATAATAAAGTGAAGTCTGAACCTATTTTGATAAATAGTCTGAATTTCATTACCAAAATAATAAAGTGAAGTTCTAATAATAAATATTTCATTACAAGTCTGAATTTCACTATCAAAATAATAAAGTGAAGTTCTAATAATTGTGAAAAAATAACATACAGGTAAGTCTGAGTCTATAAAATAGAAGACTATAAACTTTTCATTTTTTTAAGGTCTGTAGTTGAATAATTTAGTTTACCAAGTCTTTAGTTGAATAAGTCAGGTCTATATTGTAGGAGAACTGAGTAGTAGTGGATTCCTAAATGTTAAGATTTTTTCAGTTGTACTTAGGCTATTTAAGTTTTCATTCCAAATTAATTGTTACAGTTCTGTTCTAACAAATTGGTATCAGAGCTCCAATTGGGGCCTGATAATTGAGAAATAAAATAGAGAATACAAATTGTCAATCTAGTTGTATGTATATACATAACTAATGTACATGTGAAAGATCCAAAATAATTTTACTGCATGAAATGTTATTCCTCCCAGATCTAGTTGAAATGTTCGTTTGTCTCTATGTGAGTCCCAGTGTCAATCCTAGTTTGTATGTATATTATAGGTTTGTCTTTATGTGAGTCTCAGTATCAAACCTATGATATACATGTACGAGTACGAGTATCAATCCTATTTTGAATAAACATATTTATTTTTTGTATTTTATAAATTGGGGATTAAAAATAAGTAGCAGTACATGATAAACATATTTGGTTTTTGTATTCACGATGAACATATTTGGTTTTTGTATTCTTGTGTCAGTGGCTAACTAATTCATCAACATTATGTAAATATGATGAGAGAAAATAATTAATTAGAGAAAATATGATGAGAAACTTACGTAAAAGGGATTTACCTCATCTTCCGCAAAAGGATTGGTGGCGGCGGGAAAAAAAGAAGAAGAATGACGGACGGTGGCGGCGGAGGAAGAAGAATGGTAGACGGTGGCGGCAGAGGAAGAAGAAAAACAATGATGGTGGAAGCGTAAAAGAAGAAAAATGGAGACAGAGACGGGGAAGCGAAAAAGAAGAACGATAAGAGATTTTTGAGAGTTGGAGAATCTTAAGTTTTCAGATAGGGTTTTGGGATTTTAAGAAACATTTTTTATCGGTTGGCAAATAGGCCTGATGTAAAAGGTTTAATCAATTTTATTTAAATTTTTATTTAGAATCTTATTACATCAGTTGGGCTAATTGGCCTGATGTAAAAGGTTTAATAAATCTTATTTAATTTTTTATTGAGAAACTTATTACATCAGTTGGGCAAAATGACCCGATATAAAACGTTTAATCCATTTATTTTTTTATTGAAAAACTTTTTACATCCGTTGGGCAAAATGACCCGATGTAAAACGTTTAATCCATTTATTTTTTTATTGAAAAACTTTTTACATCGGTTGGGATAAACAACCCGATGTAAAATGACTTAATCTATATTTTTTATTAATATGAAGAAGCATCTCATAATATCTGTATTTTTTATACAATTTCATAGTTAATGCATGTGATCACATTTTATATGAATTTAAAAAAAAATATAATCTAGATGATATATACTAAAGAATTGAAATTTTTGTTTTAATCCTTTTATATTACAAAATAAAAATATCATGCAATTATTATCAGTTAAATATAAATCACTTAAAATTTTTTTAATTAAAATGACTTAATCTATTTTATTTATTTATTTATTGAGGACTTTTACATCGATTGGGGTAAACGGCCTGATGTAAAATCTTTTATAATAAAATTTTTTATTATGAGTAGCATCACCAGTATCTTTTATTTTTTATTTATTATTTTAATTAAGAACGTCCTATGATATACATGTACGAGTATCAATCCTATTTTGAATAAATATAGAGAAACTATAGAGAAAATAATTAATTAGAGAAAATACGATGAGAAACTTACGGAAAAGAGATTCACCTCATCTTCGGCGAAGGGATGGGTGGCGGCGAAAAAAAAAAGAAGAATGACGGATGGTGGCGGCGGAGGAAGAAGAATGGTAGACGGTGGCGGCGGAGGAAGAAGAATAACAATGATGGTGGAAGCGAAGAAGAAAAATGGAGACGAAGACGGTGGAAGCGAAGAAGAAGAATGATAAGAGATTTTTGGGAGTTGGAGAATCTTAAGTTTTCAGATAGGGTTTTGGGATTTTAAGAAACATTTTACATCGGATGGGCAAATAGGCCTGATGTAAAATTTTTAATCAATTTTATTTAAATTTTTATTTAGAATCTTATTACATCAGTTGGGCAAATTGGCCTGATATAAAATCTTAATCTATTTTATTTATTTATTTATTGAGGACTTTTACATCGGTTGGGATAAACAACCCGATGTAAAATCCTTTATAACAAAATTTGTTATTATTTACGACACTGCCACCGCATTATTTTTTACATCAGATGGGGTACATGGCCCGATGTAAAATGTTTCTCCCATTTTATTTATTTTTTATTGAGAACTTTTTACATCGGTTGGGATAAATGGCCCGATGTAAAATCCTTTATAACAAAATTTCTTATTATTTACGACAATGCCACCGCGTTATTTTTTACATCAGTGGAAATATATGTCTGATGTAAAATCTTTAAATCAAATATTTCTCACATCATATTGTTAATAAATCTGATGTAAAATCCTTTAACAAATATTTTTCACATCATATATCTAAAAATCTGATGTAAAATCATTTAACCAAATGTCTTATTTTTAGTAGTGGTAACAAAGTATCGCGAGTGTAGATTACATCAAATGTGTTTTCAGAATACGTTTTTTTAGTACAATCTACACATTCGAATTCTACTGTGTATTTGAGTCCGATGGCGCGTTCGATGGCCAGAGAAATCATGTTTATGGAAAGGTCAATGGCAACAACCTCAACATCAAAATTTTCAGCCATGTAAAAAGCACCTCCTCCAATGCCACAACCAACATCTAGTACTTTTTGACCTGGCTTTAGGTCTAACTTTGCCACAATTTCTCTAGTTGTTTCTGCTCAAACAATAAGCACTTTTTATGTTAGAAAATATAAAATTGCATCTTTGACATTAAGCTTAGAACACTCTTACCAAGGCCCCCAGTGCTAACAAAGCCTTGACCATAAACATGTTGGTAGAGTAAGATATCCTTATGATTATACTCAACACTATCTAAGAATCTTTGAAATCCTCTATCATCTTGAGATTTAACTTTTTGCCATATCCAACAAATCTGCATCACAAGAATTATTAGTTAATTAATTAATTAATTATATCTAAGCTATTTTAAGTTTTCGGAGACACTATATAAGATTAAACACAATTTAAGTGTAACGAATCAAATAAATGATATATTTTATCATAGTTTAACTGTGATAAATATTTTATGAAAACTTTATAAACTACTGTTTAAATGTATCAAATTTTTAGACTCAGTAGCTCGTATTGCACTGTGTAAAACAATCCGAAATCAAATATACACTACAAGAAAAATGGTGAGTTATGGTGGTTACTTTCAGAATATTACGGCGGTTTGAACCGCCTTAAATGATGATTGTTCTGTCACAAAAGCTGTCGTAAGCATGATCTATGTAGGCTTGAAAAACCCCACTCCTTTGCATTATATAGTATATTATTTTGTGTATTATATAATAGTTTTTTATATAAAAAAATCATATCACCTGATTTTGATTCTTCTTATGTCTAACATAGGCTCCAATGCATTTGCAACCAACAAGTGAAAGCTCAAAGGAATTCCCATTTTCATCACTTATTTGACACTCTTTAAATACCTACATATCATGGGGAAAGGATAATAATTATAATCAAACTTTTCTATAAATATAGAGAAGAATAATTAATTACACATATAACAAACCTTAGTGTAAAATCTTGGTTCCCTATAGTGAGTTGGATTGTATTTTCTCTTTGAATCTCCAGATCTATGAAAACAAGATTCTCTAAAGAATATATATCCATCAACTTTTAACCATTTCACCATTCTTTCAGCTAAATTTTTAACCTGAAATTAATTAAAATTTAATTAAGA